>OX104066.1:135739299-135759361 GCA_944474145.2 Dicrocoelium dendriticum | reverse complement strand
GTGCTTTTGATAGGCTCTGGGATTGGTCAACCTTATGGTTGATGCCCATAAATAAGGCGAAATGTTCTGTCCTCTGCATTGGAGGTGCTAGTCCTCCCACGCGCTATGTAGTTGGTGGAAGTGAACTCCCTGTTGTCATTCAGCAGGTTGATCTAGGTATCACCCATACCTCAATGGTTCACTCTGGGGACAATTGGAGGAAGGCTGCTTGTAGAGGGTTCCGTATGATGTGGTTTATTCGCCGCTCCTTCGGTGTCCTAACGGCCAATATTTTTGTGAAGCTCTTATCAGCCTTTGTGCGACCTCACTTAGAGTACTGTATCCAGGCTGGTCCACCTTGTCTTGGCCGGTGGCCGAGTGGTCTGCACGTTTGCTTTGCAACCATAAGGTCACCGGTTCGAATCCGCGTAGGGGTGGGCGTTCTCGCGGTATACTCAGCCCGCGCGCGACTGGTGGTGGTTGCGCGGCAGCGAAGCGCCGTTACGGCGTACAGCTGACTCATGATGATGATGATGGTGAAGGATTACGGGGGCAAACGTAACCCGAACGTTTCCTTAGCTTGGGTATGTACTCAATGCACTACCGCAGAATTAGAGGAGACTTGATCTTCACTTACCATATCTTAACGGGTAAGATCGGTCCAGACTTGTCCTGGCTATTTAGTCCCGCCAAGCTGCCTAGTCTCCGAGATCACCCGTTGAAGCTGCACAAACAGCGTTCTGACCGGGTAAGGACGGAAACTCGCTTGTCGCGTCGAGTTATTGAAAGTTGGTACTCGCTTCCGGCGCACGCGGTTGGGCGCAGCGTCCTATCCGCTACTTGGAAATAACGTTCTTTCGGCAGTGTGATTCAGGTACACACGGCTGTAGGTATTAGGAGATAAAGTTTAGACCATTGAACCCATAGTAATGTTTATTAATAATGTAGGATGCTTGGTGAAATAGATACCGCGGACTTCTTAAACCATTTTCCATATTCCGTTTTCTTTTTAACAACCCACTTACCGTTATATTTTTACTTTTCCACTTTTATTCAACTTTGCAAATTGGGAATGGTACATATCAGTTTTTGGTAGTTCTGAGGTACTGACCTGTTTACAAGGACGTTCGCAAGAACGTTACTCAATAAAACACTTACTTTTTGAGAACGCAGAGTCCGGTTGTCCTAATGAACAACAGCCTGTATTCAAAATCGCGCCTGTGGCGAATAGGACGGTCCCCCTATCGTTCCGGTCTCAACTAAACTTGAACAGTCAGGGGACCGGTTGATGACAGGTACCCGGATAAATTTAAATTTTGTGGTGGCAACTGGTACACCCGTTTTTCGTCGAATGAATCCCGTTCATAGTACTAAGAATAGGTAGCATAAACAAATCCTATATCGTTTAATAGTAATACATTGGGTATGATGTGTAAACATTTTGATGAGGTAAAGTGGTTAAAATGAGGAAGGTCGTAATGGTGGCGGAAAATCAACGAATGCGAATGTAGTACAGCTCCAACCGCAATGTATTGTTTAAATTGACCGCCATTACTTATGTCTCCTTTGCTTATTTTACAGGGCTTGGCGGACCGAATGCACAATGAATGAAGGAATTAAAAGCCAAGCCCCAGTACCTGTTCCTTGTAAACTCGTTGTTTATATACTTGCTTACGGTGTACCACGCTATCCGCATGCCGCGCGGATGAATACATCTCTATCCACCCAGCTTGCTTGTTCTCGTGGTCGACTCAGTAAGGCGTCGTCGCTTTGCACGATTGCCGTTTCGTACGTGCTACTGTGTTAATTACTCGGTCGCTGATTCTCAGGTGCCGTTCGTTTGTAGCCGGGACTTTTCGTACGTGTCTCGGACCTGCCATTCGGAATATATTATAACTTGGCTTCGCGGGCAGTTCTACAAGTATGAGCAAAACTGATTTCAGCCCACCGAAAATTGAGTGCTGCTTCCGGGACACAAATTTGCAGATCCAATCCCTCAGCCGCCAACGACGTGTTTTCAGCCCGAGTGATGACTTTGAAAGCTGGTACTTTCAAGTCAACGCGTACATCGCTACAGCGCCAGAAAGGTCACTCGGCTCGATTATCCTCGGTTTCTTAAGCGAAGAAGCGTTGCAGATATTCTTAACAATGAGCGTACCTGCTAAATCACCAGTGGAAAAGATCTGGGCCACTCCCCGAAACTTGCTTTCCAAATGCCACCCGTTGCGTTCTACCGTGGCAAATTCTTCGCTCGGCGTCAGCTACCCTCAGAGAACGCAGATGCCTTCCTCGCAGCCCTCCGGATTTTGGCTCACAAAGGGTTTCCAGATCTTAAATTCGCAAAGCTGGAGAAGTGGATATGTGAGAGGTTCGCGATAGGCCTACGCGACCAATACCTCCGTGACAAATACACATTGAACCTTCCTCATTCTTTGGAGGACGTTCTGGAGAAGGCCAGAAATCGGGAATTTCTGGTGCAAGTCAAAACCGACCGAACCCATCTTGGTCATGATAGTTGTTCAACTTTACGCCCATCGACCGACGTTTTCGTAGCTGATCACAGGCACCATTCCCCAGTACGAAAATCCCCCGTGGAGAACTGCGTATACTGTCAGCGGTTCGGCAGACGGGCCCAGCCCTGTGGACACAACCCACCTATCGTATTTCGAAAATCCCGAGGCAGGTCAACTTTGCACAATTGTCAGTTTTTGGCATCAACTTTTACTAGCAATCCACACTCTAAACCGTTGACGATACCTGGGTGTTTAGGTGATATTAGCGTGCATTTTTTGATTGATACTGGTGCATCGTGTTCTCTACCTCGCCTTGATATAGACCACAGTCTTAGGGACATGTGCACGGTTACCAGCCAGCAACCTCGTTTTATCACCGCCAATGGGGTGGAGTTGCGAACAGAGTTTACACTGCCTGCGCGCGTAAAACTCGATGGGGTAGTAGCCACTCATAACTTTATAGCTTGTCGAAATTTGACCTAGGATGCTATTTTGGGAATGCATTTCCTCACCCGACATGGTTGTACAAGGTCACTTCGATGCGGGACCGTAATGATGAGTCCTGCGCAAACCGTCATTGAGCAGCAACAGAACGGTCGAGGAACGTTCACTATCGCAGCCACGTCTTCACTAGCAACGCATTTCAAAAATGTCATCGAGCCAATTATTGGACGCCCTAACGTTACCACAGACAACACTGACCAGTTAATCTCAGTACTACGAGAGTTTGAAGAGGTGTTTTCGACAGCTGATTCTCCTGGCCGTACAAACCTAGTTGAACATGAGATTGACACCATGTCCCACAGACCTATTCGTCAACATGCGCGCAGGTTACCAGTTCAGTACTAACCGCAGTTAGAGTCAATGATCAAAGAGATGCTGGACAAACGTATCATTAAACCTTCATCGTCCCCGTGGAAGTCGCCAATCGTTTGAGTGAAGAAGCAATATGGGACCTTGCGGCTTTGTGTTGATTATCGAAAGCTTAACGAGGTAACACGTAAAGACTCATTTCCATTGCCCCGTATTGATGCCACATTCGATGCACTCCATGGTTCATGCTTGTTTTCTACGTTGGATCTTGCATGTGGTTAGTGGCAATTAGAAGTAAGACCCAAGGATCGTGAGAAACCGACGTTCACCGTTCCCAACGGTCTATATGAATTTGAAACGATGCCTTTTGGTCTCGTTAATGCTCCGGCTGCGTTTCAGAGACTAACGCAGACAGCCCTGGAGGGTCAGACACCAGGTAGCTGTTTAATTTATTTGGACGACATACTCGTGTATTGGCGATCGATTGAGGAGCATAACCGGCGGCTGCGCCTCGTACTGGATCGGCTTCGCGTAGAGGGCTTGAAACTATGGGGTCCAAAATGTCATTTTCTCCTGCGTGAAGTTAAGTACTTGGGGCACATTATCTCCCCTGAAGGTGTGAGGACCGACCCCGCCAAATGTGAAAAACTACTTTCCGGCCACAAACTAAAACGACAGCAGAACTCCGAAGTTTCTTGGGATTGGCTTCGTACTATCGACGATTTATTTTTAAGTTTGTGGCCACCTCAGCCCCCTTAAATCGTTTAACTGAGACGGGACAAAAATTCTGCCGGACTAACGAATGTCAGAATGCTTTTGCAGAGTTGAAAGGTCATCTTACGACACCCCCAATCTTGGCTCTCCCTGACACCTCACCGGAGTCGGGAGCTTTGGTGTTGGATACAGATGCGAGCGATGAAGCGATCGGCGCAGTTGTATCCCAGTGAACTCCGGCGGGCGAAGTTGTGATCTCTTACGCTAGTCGCTGCTTAGGTTAACGCGAGAGAAAGTACAGCACCACTCGACGGGAACTACTGGCGCTAGTTAGCCTTTTGCGACATTTTAAACTGTACCTACTCGGAAAGTCATTTCAGTTTCGCACTGATCACCAGTCACTTCAGTGGTTAAAAACTTTCGTGCACCAGAGGGTCAGCTAGCAAGATGGCAGGAACAGTTTCAAGAATACGAGTTTACCTGCGGATATCGTCCCGGGACACGACACTCTAATGCAGACGCGCTGTCAAGGCTAGTGAGATCCGAACAGGTCAATTCGGCTTTTGTAACCCCAGAGACCGGTATTGCGTGAGCCACAGAGCAAGCATGTTATCCGTACATAGCTAACACTTACAACCTACAACCTATCGGCATGTGGCCGAGTGGTATGTGTGTCTGGTTTGCAATCATAAGTTCACCGGTTCGAATCCGGATAGGGGCGTTCTTCCTTGCGGTATACTCAGTCCATGCGCGATTCGTGGTGGTCGCGTGGCGGCGAAGCGCCATCACGGCGTTCAGCTGGTGATTTGTTTTGGCTGGCTGGCCGAACAACCTCCTCGTGGTGCCAGCTGGGTGCATTGGGTTTACCCCTTCCAGCAAATAGATCGGCGGCAATGTTCCAGGACGTGGTGGGTTTCCGCCTGGCAAGCGTTCGCCCTATAAAAAGCCACAAATGTTCGCTTAACAACACTGTGACGTGGCGGTTGTGAATCGTCACCAACTAAAGTCACCCATTGCTTATCCGGACGACCGCTTCAAGTCCACAGCCATCAAGCACCCATTTAAGACTGGCCATAAGTTCAAGCGCGATCAAAAAGACTGGAATACATTTACGAATTCCATAAACACGGCTAAACACGCCCACATACACGCTTACATACATTTATATATCAACCTATGCGACAATCCCATTGATCCATTGTACATTGATTGATCACAGTTTGTACTCGTAACATGATCATGTCTGTGCAGACGTGCCTCGCTTAGTCGAGAATAAACATTTTATTTATTTATTTATTTATAACCGACAGTTGAATGGCTCCTCGAAACCCACTGGAATTGAACTTCGTGAACGTACCACCGAACAGCGCTTCCTAATCGGGCACTGGAAGGACTTGTGAATCATCGACGGCGCTCTGTATCGCGTTGATAAATCCGGTCCGAACCTGATTACTCCGATGACCCTATCTCTTGGAATACTACAAAAAGTTCAGCAACAATTAGGCCATTCCAGTCAGTTAAAAACGGAGGCTGCAGTTCGACAACGGTATTGGTGGCCGGGCATCCACGCCGATGTCGTTCAATTCTGTGCGCCATGTGAGCTCTGTGCTACTTTGAAACCAATGGTGCCTGTCCCTCGTGCTCCTTTGGAAACAATAATTACTTCCGCACCAGGGCAATAAATTGGTGTAGATATCATTGGTCTTTTTCCGATAACAAAGGGCGGGAACTGCTTCATACTAATTATGATAGATTACTTCACAAAATGGTGAGGCAATACCTATCAAATGCCAAAATGCATCCACAGTCGCTTCCACCATCGTCAACGAGTGGGTGGCTCGTTACGGCGCACCCATATTCTTACACTCCGATCAGGGCGCGGCTTTCGAGAGTCACCTAATGCAAGAAATGTGCCGCTTGCTAGCCATTAAAAAGACACGAACTACACCGTATCATCCACAAGGAAATGGGCTGGTTGAGAGGACCAGCGGGACTATCAAGGCTACTCTTCAGAGCTTCGTCGAACGTCATCAGTCCAATCAGTGGGATGAAGCATTGCCACAATGTATGCTTGCCTATCGGGCCTCGTTGCACTCTACAACCGGCTGTTCTCCAGCTTATCTTACTCTCAGCCGAGAGATTCGCTTAACTCTGGAATTACTATCATCTGTCTGTCCGGTTGAAGCTTGCTCTTTGTCGGAATACGTCCGCATAACCCGTGCGCGACTCCGCGTAGCCATTCAAAGCGTTCAGGAGCATATGAACAGAGCGCAACACAGCCAGAAGGAGTACTATGATCGCCAAAGTCGAGGCCCTGAATGCCGAAGAGGTGATCGTGTATGGCTACACCGACCAAGACCTCCAGCTGGCGCACCAGGAAAATTCCATCGGGAATGGCAGGGGCCATATGAGATTGTGTTCGTATGCTCGCCTACCGTGTATGTGCTTCGAAACGTTACGGATAGAAACGCCAACGTACTGACCGTGCATTACAACCAACTGAAACCGATGACACCGTCTTCAAGTTCTTCGCCTGTAGAGAGAATCGTGCCACCCGGTTGTCTCCCGATAGTCGAGCACATTGTATAAGTGCCAGCAGAGGGGATCTCGCTGTGGTCCTAGATGCGCTGGCACTGGGGACACTGCCTCACTAATAAGGGAAGACAATGTAGTACAGTTGAAACCGCAACGTATTGTTTAAATTGACCGCCATTACTTATGTCTCCTTTGCTTATTTTACAGGGCTTGGCGGACCGAATGCACAATGAATGAAGGAATCAAAAGCCAAGCCCCCAGTACCTGTTCCTTGTAAACTCGTTGTTTATATACTTGCTTACGGTGTACCACGCTATCCGCATGCCGCGCGGATGAATACATCTCTCTCCACCCAGCTTGCTTATTCTCGTGGTCGACTCAGTAGAGCATCGTCGCTTTGCATGATTGCCGTTTCCTACTTGCTACTGTGTTAATTACTCGGTCGCTGATTTTCAGGTGCCGTTCGTTTGTAGCCGGGAATTTTCGTACGTGTCTCGGACCTGCCATTCGGAATATATTACACGAATGCGCTGAAAATTCGTTTAAGATATGTCGCATTAATTTTGCGTGGGAACTGCTTTGAAATATATTGTGCATTGATACAGAAACTGTCTGTATATTATAAACGGAAATGACTTTTTACAACGCAGCAGCTGGAAGGTTGTGAAATCCACACCGGTGGTTAATTGCAGTGATGATGTACATGGACGACATGAAATGCAACATTTTAAGGCAATTTATTTATTTTGTGCGATGCTAATGAACGTAGTTGCATAAGTAATACGTGTGAAACTTACGGATTATGCTTTGAAGATAACCTGGAAGTAACTGTAATGTTGTGATTCGGCAGAAATAAGAAAGGAATAACTGACAAATGCATCGCTATGTGCATGGGTAATAACATACGGGATAACGTGCAGAAATGTGACAAGGAATAATGGCTGACTAACATCTTCTGTTACTGTATTGCTGTGCCTATAAATGGGTAATGTAAAATGAGGATGCCCGGAATAGGGTTTGTTGTTTGTGTCAGTGAAGATGCATATTTGTAAGTGCTAAATTTGTTTGTGTATGTATAGGTGTTTGCGAAGCTCAATGCAAATAAGAATAATTTGGTATGTGCTCAGATGCCAGGGTACGTATGCAAGCGAAATATAAGAAAGCGTACATGTAAGCCATATATATATACATGTGTGTCCCTCCGACTTAATAAACTATCTATGTAGATGTGGGGTGTAAGTACATATATATATTTATACATATGTATACAAATGTGTTTGTATATTGTACGCGTCTATATATATTTATTTACTTGTCGCATATAGATGCATACCTTTACATATGGATGCAGTTATTTACACCGGTATATAAGGATACATGCATGCGTACGTGCAACCAACTAGGGTACATGAGATCGCATACCAAAAAGCACTTTCATATATATAAGTATATATATATATATATATTTCTTTCATAACCAGTGATAAACGTGCTCCAGTTTGTGGGCAGTTTACATGTGTAAGAGAGCTTATGAGGTGGTTGCTGGTTAATATTATTTGCGTGACAATAACCAAGAAGCTGATGATGCGAGCACAGCGTTGGCAATGTTAAATAATCCCAATCACTATATTGTTGGCGGCATGCAGTTTCGGATTAGCCTGTGACTGTGGCCAGGCAAAGGGCGGGTGCGCGTACAGAGGGACCTTGGATGGTTTGCGCTCTAACACCCACGGTTCCGTTCACACACCCCATATCCGGAGTAATGCGCAAGGAATAAGGGCGGGAGGCATGTGGAATGGAGGCACCTTTAATCAAAGGAGCCGGTCCACGCTCCCTCACAGGCAAACACAATGACGCTGTATTTGGGGAAACAAACGCACACTAGGTGGTGGCTGGACCGCAGTCCACACCACCCAGAGTGCATGGAACGACTCTTCGAGCGTAGCACGACCACGAGGACCGTGCACCCCGTCCCCTCCATCAACGAACAACTGATAACTGGAGCCAGTATGAACGAGGTAATGGGTAATACCTAGCTATGCATCTTGACAACATGTACAAGAAGGCCATCCACACGGGGTATATCAAGCAACAGCCATTCACTTTAAACGGCAACTGAAATAGAATAAATGCAATAATGCATACAGATACCTTGCCGGAACTGTTCCCTAAATTACCCTAGGATCTATTGCGATTTGCACTAGTTCAATCAGTTGTTGCCCAATTGTTTGTAAACAATTGGTTCGATGTTCGTCTAGACAGCGTTCATATTTCCGCATACGGTAATGGGCGTCTGTGTTCATCATCAATAAAGCGCAGAGCTAAAAATACAAAAGCAAAAAGTGGACGGCGCTTCACCAGAAGTGGACCAAACTGACATCCAGCACAGACGAATGCATCAACAATGGTTGAATGAGGAACCTGTCAAAACGGCCACTCGGTAGTAAGGAACAATAAATTCTCATCAAGGGCCTAAATTAGAACTACAAAGATGCGACTACTCGGACTTTCTGGAACGATTTGAAAGCGCTTTGCAAACCAACGGACTAGACGACGAAACACAGAAACGAATCAGCTACACAGTCGTTCCAGCCATGACGCATTTAAAGCAATGCAACCCTCTCACCCGACAAGAGAAAGAAGCAATACAAGCTCTGAAGTCGGACGAATCAATTGTTATCCTACCTGTTGATAAAGGACGGATGACAGTAATTATGGACAAAGCAGATTACACCGAAAAAGCGGAGCAGCTCCTGAACGATACTACAACCTACCAATGCATTGAGAATGACACAACGTCGCAACTAACCAACAAAATAAACAGAGTGTTGGCGTAGCTTAAATAGTCTAACGAAATATCGGAAGAGGAACAAGAAAAATGAGGGCTCGCGACTCGGACATTGCACAATTCTATTGACTACCTAAAGTACACAAGGACGGAGCACCTTTAAGACCCATTGTGTCACTTCCAGGCACGCCTACCTACTACCTGGCAAAGGAACTATGGAGGCGCCTCAAACACCTAATCAGTAAATCGCAACGCTCCATAAACAGTGCTCAACAATTATTGACGAAACTCAAAGATGTACGAATAGAACACGACGAAGCCATGGTGTCCTTCGCTGTGACCGCCCTATTCACTTCCGTCAGCTTACAGCTGGCCAACAAACTTATCGCAGTACCTTTGGATAACAGCGAAGGGAAGACGGGGAATGTGTCGACCAGAAGCGTATGCGAACTTCTCAACTTATATCTCTCAACTTACTTCGCGTTCAACGGAATAATGTATGAACAAGTGAAAGGTGCACCGATGGGATCACCTGTATCCGGACTCAACGCAGAGATTGCCATGCAAAAATTGGAAGAAGATCTACTACCAACGATTAATCCGAAACTTGGAGTTTGCCACGTCGATGATACCCTTGTGATACTCAAACGTAGCCAAGTATCGGTGGCACAACAACTGCTTAACAACGCTATGGACGGCATACAGTTTACCATGGAATCAGAGAAGGAAAACAAACTTCCTTTCTTGGATGTGTTAGTAGCCAGAAGAGTGGACGGCGAATTGCAAACCTCAGTTTAGAGAAAAAGCACGCATACCGATCAGATTTTGAATTTCAACAGCAACCACCCAAGATGTCACAAAATAAGCTGTGTGCATACACTGTTCCATAGAATAGCAACTCACTGCAGTACGGCAGAAGCGAAACGAGCAGAAGAAAAACACTTATTCAGGTCATTTGAACGCAACGGATACCCACGCAGTTTCCTCCGAAGATGCCTAAATCGCAAGCCCTCAAAAACCGAACCTACGTCAGCCATGACAAAACGTATAGTTCTGCCATACATAAAGAACGTGTCTGAAATGACTGCCAGATTGTTCAAACAACATCATTTCATGGTAGCCCACAAGCCAACCGCTACTCTGAGGAAAACATTGTCAAAACCAAAAGGAAAGCGAGAGACCCTAGACCGACGGAATGTCATATATAGAATAAACTGCGCAAACTGTGAAAAGCACTATGTGGGACAAACAGGAAGGAAGCTGTCCACCAGGATACATGAACACCAAAGAGCGTGCAAGAACCATTACGCAACCTCATTAGTTTCAGCACATGTGGATGAAGAGGGACACAGCTTCGACTGTTACAAGGTAGACATCTTGCCCGAAGGAGAAACACAAAAAGGGAGGGAGTTTCTCGAACCCTGGTTCTCAACCACGAACTCAATCCACTTGCATATCGACCTCAATCTAATATATCAACCGCGGAGACAGAGAGATTTCAAGAGGATCAAAATCCGTTGTCCGAAAAACCTAATCTAACACACGCACAATGAACAGCATGGTCAATATGAGCCCAGCCTACTCACCCACATCTCCTGCACCAATCCGAGTGCGATAAGCCCAACCACATCGCAACAACATTTCCGCAGCCAATGACATTGCCTCGAGCACAATTGCTGAACACAAGGATTTACCAATGAGATCGAGGCATAATTAGTAACTTTATATGCCTATAAAAGGAACGGAGTGGTTACCGACAGTATCCATTATTGGGTTTGCGTTCTACCAGCTACCGCTACTTCATTGCTATCAATCCCGCACGGAAGATGCCACCTCGGATGGTGGCGAAACGTCTGCAACAACGTTGCCCAGCTCGGAGAACTCCACCACAACTAAACAAGCCTTCCGAGCTACTAATATTCCAATTCAGGGTAATTTGATTAAGCAGCGTGGCCAGTCATTGGAATATTATTCAGGTAGGCAGAAGATACAAATTGAAATTGTAGGAAATTTATGCAGCCTAAATTGAAGTTGTTTAAGGACAATTTGGTTTAGCCCAACTGCGGTGAAAAACACCAAGAAGTGAACAACAGCTTCAGCATGGGGCACGTATTAATATGTATAGATATATGTTGGCATTTCTTACTTATCGCGGATTCCTTGCTAACCAGCATACTTCATATGGTAATTCAGGGAACAATTATGCCACCGTACCTGTATGCATTATTGGATTTATTTTATTTTAGGTTGTCGTTTAAAGTGAATGGCTGTTGCTGGATATCCCCGGTGTGGCTGCGCTTGATGTGCATGTTGACAAGGTGCCTACCTGTCTCTTACCCACTACCTCGTTCATACTGGCTCCAGGAGACAGTAGGTCATTGCTGGAGGGGACGGGGTGCACGGTCCTTGTGACCGTGCTACGCTCAAAGCGCGGTTCCATGCACTCAGTTGGAGCGAACTGCGGTCCAGCCACCGCCTTGTGTGCGACTGATTCCCCAAATACAGCGTGCTTGTGTTTGCCTGTGAAGGAGTGTTGACCGCCGTCGATGGAAGGCGCCTCACATGCAGATGCCTCGTGGTGTTATTCCCTCCGGTGTACACTGGATATGGGGTGTGTGGTTGGAGCTGTGGGTGGTGCAGTGCAAGCTATCCATGGTCCCTCAGCAAGCGTAGGCGTCCTGTGCTTTTCCACAGTGACAGGCAAATCGGAACCCGAATGCCACCAACCATATATATGTATACATCCATATAGATATGTGTATGTGTACATACATTTATATAGGTGTGTCCCACTTTATAGGCTACGTATGTGAATGTGGATACAAATATATATGTTGGTGTATAGGGATATGCATACAAAGGTATATATATACATAGTTAATGAAGTGCATGTATATATGTATATATATGTGCAGGTGAAGGATTCTTGCATGGGGAAATGTAGAGATTCCGTGACATGAATGTTTAATAGAGGTTAGCATGTGAATAAGCGGTTAATTTCTGCAGGCATGCGTCGGGACTTATGTTAGCCGGTAAACTGGACAACGGGGTGAATATGCCGGGGTGCACGGTTCCACAGCAGCCGATGGCATACGGCGGTAATGTGCTCATGGAAAACACCTGTTTTGCCATGCTTTTTTGATAATTCTGTGTTTTCCAATTGTCACTGCTCCGCACACAGCTTGGCGGACAAGCTGTAAATGCATTGCATATACTTATCAGTTTACTGCATTTATGTCCAATATTTTGCACAGTTGTGATGTATTACCCGACGTGGTATTTGGTTTGTAGTAAGGCTATTTGCTACGAAAACAACCATAAACGGTAACGTTATAGGTGGGAAGCAGCGGTGGATGTAAATGGTTCGCTACATAGGCAAACCAGCAGCAATGAACGTGACGGGCGTTTGGACCATTCAGAAATATTCATCACTAGGTGAGTGAGCGTGTATGTAGCTCTGAACCCACCAAGGGTGAACACTGAGAAATGGTTTCGGAAACCTCATCAGAGGCCACGTTGACAATACGAAACCAATATGAACCGGACGTTTGATAGAAGAGCACGTAAGGCAGTATAATTATGTAATATTGTTAAAAAGAAATGTGACCTGAAAACATGTCGTGAAATACACGGTGATGAACATACCCATGGATTTTTGCATTACTCCGGAAACGAAGAGAAGGTCAGAGTATTCATGCATACGGATGGAATATGCGGCCGTTCTAAAAGCCACGTGTTACAGATTCATACACCAACCTAACGTCCTAAGAAGCATTTCGGCAGTGGCACATGTAAATTGGAGGCATACCAGCAGTGGCTGATCACGGAAGCAGGCACCGCGGATGCACAGCGGTTCTGAAAACAAATAGTGAACAAGCAATGCACTCACCAGATGTGCAAAGGAGTATATACGCGGCAGCACATGTTACATGCAGGGAAACTACTAGTGCCGCATCATTCCAGTAATCATCACAAAGAGAGGCGTTCTAAAAGGCACCTATTAATATCCCATACCCTTACGGGATGTGCAACGGAGTAGATGGGGGCCGCATATGTGATTTCGTGGCAGAGCGGTACTTGAGCATCACCCATTTAGGAATGACGGATAGACCGCCGTAGCAAAAGCCGCATAAGGGCACACAATACAGTTACCGTAGATGAAAGGAAGTACGTAGCGGCGGCAACCGTGACGTAGATGCTGGCCAGTAGTGGCGGATCAGTCATGCAGGCAGTACGGATACCCAGGAGGTGAAAAAGCAACTGTTAACAGCCACTAAACTTACAGCAGGTGCAACGGGGTATCTATGTTGCAGGAAAGATTTCGTGGGAGAATACCATTAATGGCGCATCGGTCAGGGATACACAGGTGTCCTATAAGGCAATAGTGAAGAGTCAATGCACTTTCCGGATTTGCAACGAAGTACAGAGGACGCAAAGAACACCTGGAGGCCAAAAAGTAGCGGCGGATCACCATATAGGCAGCATGGATACAGAGCAGATTTTAAAGGCATTTCTTAACAGCGGAAAGACTTACCGGACGTGCAACGGACTTGACAGCGGCGGCATAGGTGACGTGGAGGCGAACGAATATTCTCGCATTAACAATATTGGCAGCGCCGATAGACGGCTTCTCTAAAATGCAGTAGGTAACAACGATGAACTTACCGGTGAAACGGGCAAGGTAGCATCGGCACAGGTGACTTGGAGGGTGACCAGCATTAGTGGATCAACCATATGGGCAGCATGGATAGACAGCCGTTATAAAAGTACGTGATTAATAGCAGACAATGTTACCGTAGGTGAAACGGACTTGATAGCCGCGGCAATGGTAACATGTTGACTTACCAGTAGTGCCGGATGAAACATGTAGACAACGCAAATGGACATGTGCTATAAAATGCAGGTGTTAAATGAGGATACACTTACCGGAGGTGCAACGGACTTCATTGCGGCGACAACGGTGTAGTGCATGCTGACCACCAGTTGCAGATTAAGCATATAGGCAGCATGGATGCACAGCAGTTCTAAAAGCCACTTATTAACAGCGGATACACTGACCGCAAGGGAAAAGCTAGCAGCGGCGAAAGTGACGTGGAGGCGGACCAATATTACTGCATTAACCACAGTTTAACACTTGGTTGATAACCCTAATCCGGCTTCGCCCGTCTAGGCCTGGCCAACCTGACAGTATCCTGCCCAAGCAATACAATGAATATTTACTTAAGCAGTGTACTGATGCGCCGGCCACCGCACAGTCTAATCAAGGGTGACCTGTCCGCTGCATGCAGCATGGTGCATAGGGGGCTGGGATTCCACTGCTCAAGCCTTCCCATCTTATTATACCCCTCTTATCCACCGCGATCATACCGTGCCAGCGTTACTTTTATCCTCCCCGTTTTCAACCCCAGAGTAATGATCCTCACACACCTTGCTTCAATACTCCCTTCGTTTGTAGATTAAACTCACATGTGAACGAGCAGCGTCGTTCCTGATACGGTATTGCAGGACTCCTGTGGACAACTGATCGAGGTACTTCGTCACACAAGCCGCTGAGGCACTGTAGGGTCCGCTGGGGATCTGAACGCTGAACGCCTCGGACGAAACGCGTAACCCCTTTGACCTGAAACGAACAATTCATCCGTCACCATCACACCTCTGCACAGGAGCTGTGATCTATGTACTGCATGACGCAAATGCGTACAGCTAGGGTACTGCAACCACTACCGCAACCTCCGTAAGTGCCAGTATAGCATCTTCGGCGCGATTTCATTGGCCGGTACACCCGTCACCTTAGCAGCCCTTTATTTATCAGTTGTCTAACAATCATTTAGTGGTCAACCTGTGGGCTCACAATAACTTTTGCGGCAAGACGCCGCAGTGCATCCCCGGATTATTTTCAGGTAATAACTGCTACATTGGTATTTCCTGCACGTGAAACTTTCGCCGCACGTAAGTGGTTGTCTTCCAGGCATGCAACGGACGACCTAACCAGCAGATTCAACAGTGCATGAAAACATGCCCTCAACGCTCTCGCATTCTTTGAATGGGATACAGTCACCGCAGTCAGCAATTCACATGCAGCGCAACTAAGCCCCTTACGGCTGCACGGTCACTCAACTCCGCCTTCTATTGCTTTCATACAACAATTCCCTGAGCCCTACACCAAATGGCGTACGCAACCAAAGTCAAACAGTTCAGTGCATGGGGAGAAATAGTTGAAGTTCGGACGATTACGGACCCAACCACTGCTCGTGCGTTCCCCGTGCTGCTACCCATATATGGGAGATGCGATGACCTAGAGCAGGGGTGGCCCTAAAACGGGCCGTTGGGTCGTTCACGAAGACACGGCGTTACCCAGCATGGAACAATAGCAACTGGCCGTGTTACGGCGACTTATCATCCCGAGGAGGCGGCAAACGGTAGCACTTCAGCTACAAGTTACCCTGAGCAATGGAATGCTATTATGGAAGTGTGTACTCACTTCAACATGTCCCGGAGGCAATGCGGAAAGTGGCTAACACTGCTACGACGATTGCACGTACCTGTGCGTACCTGATGTATGTAAGGGAAAGCCACAAGCGCACAACCACTTACCAGCGTTCATGATGAACCCCGTGATGCATATAATGCGATCGCGTACCAAGAAATGGCCGGTTGCGACACCTGCGGATACGCGTACCGCTATGATCTTGTTGGAAAACAATTGCAAAGGCACGCAACCGCGGCTGTGAAAGAGAAATCCTCATAGCACAGCAAGCTCACCTCTGGATACCGTGGCATCAGGCATCACAGTGCGGATGTCATACGTGTCAACGTGCTCAGTGGCGCTGCAATGTGCGATGGCAGTCAGAAGCCCATTTCACTTTCTCTGTTAAACGGAATTAAACACGGAAAACAATGCTAACCGGTGAGTAGGTGAAAAGCAAGCACGCAATGTCGGAGGCGGTACATGGTAGGTGCCTCTGTGGCGGTGCGACGTAGCATGGCTGACGGGGACCGATTTCACCTGTTCTGTAAAAGGGAATTATTTATGGAAAGCAATGCTCACTTGCGCATACGTGGGAATGTTGCTTCACATGGCGGTGGCAATACGGCTGAGGAGGCTCAGTGGCGGTGCGACGTGCCAACGCGGTGGGCGGCGCTGTTACAATCCGCTGTTAAATAAATGTGATGATGTAAAGGGTTACATACCAGTGACTAAGTCTCAATGAGGCATAATATGTCCCGGGCGATACGTGGGAAGTGGGTCAGTGACGGTGCTAAGTGGCAAGGCTATGCGCGGTGAATATCACTTTCCCTGTTTAACAGCATTCATCATGGATAAGAACACTTACCTAGGAGGACGTGTGAATGAAGGTTCACAAGGCGGAGGCGGTGCGTCGGAGATGGCTCAGTGTCGGTGTGATGCAGCAAGTCAATGGGCGGCCATATCACTTTCCCTGTTAAACAATTTTCATCATGCATAACTACCGTTACCTGTGAGGATGGATGATTTGAGGTCCTGGTTACTGGTTACCTAAGGCTAACGTCACATACAATCACCCAACGACATCCAGACATTGCAATTTTGCAGGGGACCTGGCATACAGGTAATGTACCAGACGGAGGCCAGTATCATGAAGCTGTTTCTTATGCCCATGAGAACTTTAATCGATGCTCAAAGGAAGAGAAGTCTTTGTTTGAGACCTATAGGCATTTGGAGCCTGAGAAGCCGGACTAGTCCAAAACGTTTAGGAATGGGAGCCACAGTAGCAAGAACATATAGCGACGCCTGGGATTAGGCATACAGATAATGAATCGGACGTAGACGAGAATCATGAGGCCGTTAGTTTTACCATTGAGGAACTTAATCGATGGCAGCAGGATCCTCAAAAGAAGAGAGGCTTTGGCTTGAGACCTATAGGAATTTGGGTTTGAGAGGCCGGACTAGTCCAATAGGTTTGAAGATGAGGGCCACAGTAGCAAAGAGAATCAAACGAGGCCTAGGATGTTGCGCTGACGCTAGTGATACCTATACCGCCATTGAACCGATGCGATATGGACTAAAAGAGAGGCAAAACAAGAGAGGGGAACGGAATTGTGAGCGGAGATGCATGATAGTGGAGGCAAGAGGCAAAACTCAATCAGAGACCTGACATTGCAATTTTGCAGGAGACCAAGCATACAGGTAATGTACCAGACGCAGGCCAGTATCATGAAGCTGTTTCTTATGCCAATGAGAACTTTAATCGATGCTCAAAGGAAGAGAAGCCTTTTTTTGAGACCTATGGGCATTAGGAGCCAGAGAGGCCGGAGTAGTTCAGGAGGTTTAGCAATGAGAGCCACAGTAGCAAGTATATATAGCGACGACTGGGATTAGGCATACAGGTAATGAATCGGAAGGAGACGGAAATCATGACGCCGTTAGTTATACCATTGAGAACCTTATTCGGTGGCAGCCGATCCTCAAAATAAGAGAGTCCTTTGTTTGATTCCTTTGGGCATTTGGGGCCTGAGAGGCCGGACTAATCGAAAAAGATTAGGAATGAGTACCACAGTAGCAAAGAAAATCAAACGAGACCTAGGATGTTGCGCTGAAGCTAGTGATACCTATGCCACCATTGAACAGTTGCGATATGGACCAAAAGAGAGGCCAAGCAAGAGAGGGAGGCGTTGAAGTGAGCTGAGAAACATGGTAGTAGGAAAGAGAATCTAGGGATTCCTAGGATTTGTCACAGGCGTTATGTGTACTCAGGCCAATGTTGAAGAGTTGCGATAAGGTCCAGAAGAGGTACCGAATACAATATACACAGAGTCGGATTAAGTATAAGGGAGGAGTAAAGTAAGCAAAGATGCGGCTAAGGATGTAAATCTCAACGTTCTAAAGGAACAGTAAGTGAAAAATTTGGCTCAAAGACATGGAAGTCTTGATGCAGTCTCGTCTAGGTACGGATGGGAAGGACAAAAGAGAGCAGACGTGCGAATAAGGTATCAGAAACAGCCGTGATGCGAGGTTAAAATGAAGTAGGAAACTGTTGGAAATAAAACATTAAAAAGGGGATGTAGACTAATTCGCTAGAGGTTGTTTGGTCCTGTCTCCAATAGCTCGTCTTCCGTCACTTTGAGGCTCAATAGTTCGGAAACTGTGTTTACGTCAAGGAATCTCCGTATGGCATTGCTGAAGTGTGTACTGGTCACAGATGATCGCATTTGCAGAGTTAATTTGTTCTAGGTGTCTGCGTATTTATAAAGGAAGAAGTTATGGCGTATGCCACAACCAGCAGTCGGCAGACTGAATGAAAAGGTCGCGTTGCGCAGATGATATCGGGTATCTCCTTCCGTTCGGAAGTGTCGTGTCAGGTTCATTTCCGGCTTTCGTTTACGTTTGTATAGAAACGTCAGGTTGATCTTTAGCCTACGTAGCCACAGCGGGTTCAGTCCCAGTTGTTTGCATCGACTACGATAGTTCAGCATGTTTGAGCCCAATAGACGTTTGGTGAAGGAACGCTGTACGTTCTCGAGTGCAATCCTGTCGCACTTGCGTGAGTTCGTAAGGACTAGAGAGCAGTATTCGAGAACAGGCCTAGCGCACGTATTATATAGTGCCAATCGAGATTCCAAAATCGACATGGATTTGAAGATATAGCCTATTAACGACCTAGCTTTATCTTTACTATAGCTTACCTGTTCCGCAAAGTTAAAGGTATTGGAATATTGAACCTCCATATTGGAGTATTGAACTTCCAAATGGAAGATAAAGGGAAATGAAGGTCATTTAAATGAAGGATAACACCAAAGAGCGAAGAGAATGATAGAATAAGAACTAAAAGTTGGAAGATGGATAGGGTCAGGAGAAGGGAAAGGTTTCGTGTTGCCACCAAAGAGCGTCTAACTGACGTTCGAAACCCTTAACCGTATGTTCACTGACTACAATTTCTGGAAGCGAGTTCCAGGCTCGATAACTCTACGCGATAACCGAGTTTCCGCCCTGATCCGGTCAGAGCGCCGCTTGTGTAACTTCATGTGATGACCGCGAAGACAAGGCAACCTAGCTGGGCTAAATAGCCAGCTCATGTCCTGTCCAACCTTCCCTGTTAAAATGCGGCAAGTAACCATTAGGCCTCCTCGAACCCGTCGGTAGTGCATTGAATACATACCCAAGCTAAGTTGACGCTCAGGGTACGATTGCCCCCGTAACCCCTCGACCAATTTGGTACCTACTCTCAAAACCCTCTCGAGCTCCATTTTGTCCCGAACAAGGCAGGGCGGGCAAGCCTGGACGCAGTATTCCAGATGGGCCCGACGAAAGCTGAGAACAGTTTCACAAATATGTCGGCAGTTAAAACCCTCAAACAACGGCGTATTAACCACAACATTCCGAAACCCCTACTGGCGACCTTCTTCCAGTTGTCACCAGAATGCAAAGACGAGGAATGGATGACGCCTACGTCTACCTGGTTTGAGACAAGGGGAAGTTCGACCCCACCTAGTGCGTAGCTCGAAGGGGGAAGTTGCGCCTTTACGAAGGACGGAACCCAGCCTGATTTATGGGCAGTAGCCACAAAGTGGACAAGTTCCAGAGCCTGTCCAGTGCATGCTGTAGGCCTCGGAACCCCTAGGAACATTTACAACAATCCATTGCATAAGGTCATTAGCAAACAATAGGGATGGTACCCTAAGATCTCCAGGGAGATCGTTTACGCGACTGGTGGTGGTTGCGCGGCAGCGTAGCGCCGTTACG
>OX104066.1:135690490-135738882 GCA_944474145.2 Dicrocoelium dendriticum | reverse complement strand
GGGGCAGTGAATGTGATTGTGAGTTCAATCGGTAGTGGCGGCTCCCCTGTGCTCACATTTGTTATTCGGCGGCGCTTCACGGACACTCAGTGGAGGACATACTACATGGATGTCGGTGGATCCCACCCCGGCAACCTCACGCAGCATCCTCCGACTGTGTTGCGTCGGATGGCGGTGTGCAGATTCGAGACCGTCATGTAGGGGATAACGGCGACGTTGTAAGCCGCACCATAAAATTCGTAAGACGCAGGACGTCTTCGCTGACATCGGCACGCAGTTGTGCAGCTACGGGTCGGAGAACCTCTCCGCTGCGTTGACGTTTCTGAAAATGCTTGCTTTGCTTATATCCAAGGATGCTATTTTTCAGTTGTATGGTCGAACGTCTAGGTGCCCTGTTCCCCTTCTGTTAGATAAGGAGGCAAACGTGCACATGTTATGCGGCTTGCCGACGCCGGGAACGTTGCACGGTGGCGCGGCGTCCGCGGTAGCCAGCACGTCGGCGGGCGATGTCCGGGGCCCCGTTGCAAGCAACGCCGGTGAATGACCTCCGCCATGTAATTGCCACGGCAACACCTGTTCCATCAACCTCGGCAGCTGGTTCCGGAAAACGTAAATCGCCCTTTAAGTGCAGCGTGATGAAGGTGAGCCCCCGTAAGAGTGCCCTAAGGGGCAAAGGCTTCCGTAAACTTTGCACCCGGACATCCTCGGGCTACAGGGTTCCAGTGAATCGGAAGCGCCTTACTCAGGTATTGGTTTCAGAGGACGTCTGCAGAGTATGTCAGCAGGAGGAGGATGTTGAAGTTCGCGGTGAAGCGGTGCAATGGGTTATGTGCGACGCGTGCTCCCAATGGTACCATGCGTCATGTGTGTGTTATGCCGGTGAGGAGGAATTCATTTGCTTCTCGTGCTCCTCGTGGTGTTTGTGGAACGTACATGAAGAGCGCAGCGTGGCACGCGCTGCAGATATGTGTCATTTGCGTGCCCTTCCATTGTGTCCATTTCCCTTACGGCACACAGTAAGAAAGTTTCCCCTTGATATGAGCACCTGCGAATAGGATGCGACCGAATTCCGCATAGATCCGCAGCACGGAGGAAACATTTGTCGACCGTAAGTTTGTAATATTCCCGTTATGAAGCGTCATTTAGCCCCCATCATTCCGCGCTCATTTCCACAGGGAAACTCCCTGTCAGTGAAGGTGTGCCAATGTACATGGGATGTCGTTGGATGATTGCATGTGACGTTATCCTTAGGTAACCAGTAATCAGGACCTCAAATCATACATCCTCACAGGTAACGGTTGCTATCCATGATGAAAATTGTTTACCAGGGAAAGTGATATGGCCGCCCATTGCCCGTCTACTTTGCGCCGCCACTGAGCCACCTCCGACGCATCGCCTCCGCCTCGTGAACCTTCATTCATACCTCCTCCCAGGTAAGTGTTCTTATCCACGATGAATGCTGTTTAACGGGGAAAGTGATTTACCCGCCCATTGACTTGTTACTTCGCACCGCCACTGAGACGCCTCGGCCGTATTGCCGCCGCCATGTGAAGCAACATCCCCACGTATGCGCAGGTGAGCATTGCTTTCCATAAATAATTCCCTTTTACAGAACAGTTGAACACGGTCCCCGTCAGCTATGCCACATAGCACCGCCACAGCGGCACCTACCACGTACGGCCTCCGACATTGCATGCTTGCTTTTCACGTACTCACCGGTAAGCATTGTTTTCCGTGTTTAGTTCCGTTTAACAGAGAAAGTGAAATGGGCTTCCGACTGCCATCGCACATTGCAGCGCCACTAAGCACGGTGGCACGAATGACATCCGCACTGTGATGACTGATGCCACGGTATCCAGAGGTGAGATCGCTGTGCTATGAGGACTTATCTTTCAGAGCCGCGGTTGCGTGCCTCTGCAATTGTCTTCAACAAGATCATAACGGTAGGCGTATCCGCAGGTGCCGCAACCGGCCAATTCTTGGTACGCGATCGCATGATATGCATCACGGGGTTCATCTTGAACGCTGCTAAGTGGTTGTGCGCTTATGGCTTTCCCCTGCATACATCAGGTACGCGCAGGTACGTGCAATCGTCGCAGCAGTGTTACCCACGTTCCGCATTGCCTCCGGGACATGTTGAAGTGAGTACACCCTTCCATAATAGCAGTTCATGGCACAGGGTAACTCGTAGATGAAGTGCTACCGTTTGCCACCTCCTCGGGATGATAAGTCGCCGTAACACGTCCAGTTGCTATTACTCCATGCTGGTTAACGTCTGTGTCTTTGTGAACGACCCAACGGCCCTTTCTAGGGCCACCCCTGCTCTATGTCCTCGCGTCTTCCCTATATGGGTAGCAGCACGGGGAACATACGAGCAGTGGCTGGGTCCGTAATCGTCCGAACTTCAACTATTTCTCCCCATGCACTAAACTGTTTGTCTTTTTGTTGCGTACCCCATTTGGCGTAGTGCTCAGGGTTTTGTTGTATGAAAGCAATAGAAGGCGGAGTTGAGTGACTCTGCCGCCGTAAGGGGCTTAGTTGCGCTGCATGTGAGTTGCTGACTGCGGTGCCTGTATCCCTTTCAACGAATGCGAGAGCGTTGAGGGCATGGTTTCATGCACTATTGAATCTGCTGGTTAGGTCGTCCGTTGCATGCCTGGAAGACAATCTCTTACGTGTGGCGAATGTTTCGCGTGCAGGAAATACCCATGTAGGAGTTATTACCTGGCACCAATCCGAGGAGGCACTGCGGTGTCTTGCCGCAAAAGTTATTGTAAGCCCACAGGTTGACCACTAAATGGTTGTTGGACAACTGATAAATAAAGGGCTGCCAAGGTGACGTGTGTACCGGCCAATGAAATCGCGCGGGAGAACTTATACTGGCACTTACGCAGGTTGCGGTGTTGGTTGCAGTATCCTAGCTGTACGCATTTGCGTCATGCAGTACATAAATCATAGCTCATGTGCAGAGGTGTGGTGGTGACGGATGATTTGTCCTTTTCAGGTCAAAGGGGTTAAGCGTTCCGTCCGAGGCAACCGCTCCGGGTTGGCTGCAATGCATACATCAGTCTGTTCCTTGACAATGGACTGCGGTCCAAAGTTAGGAAGTTTAGGTCCCTCTGCATGCTGCATACCTGTTTGCACTATGAGTCACACGTTATCTTTCCAAAATTTACTCTCTTAAATGGTTTGCATCACATACCTTCGCGGGTTCTTTGATTCTCATGTCACTGTAACTTCCCACTAATAACTAGAAGGCTTAATGCCAATTCCGTCGCTCTCCACTGGTTCTCCCTTTTAACACGATTATCCTTCGTTCCTCTTATCTTCTTCACATGTTCCACAGTGATTCGTTGTAGGCTCCATGCATCTTTGCGCTTATCCGGTCCTACTAGGAGATATTCATTGTTTCTCTATCCTGTGACCTTTTAGAATGTCTGTATCACCTACCCTCGCTGGCTTTCTGATGTATTCGGTTAAACTATAGGAATGCACTAGTGCCCGAACTGCTTAATGCAATGGTTACTTCTGACCACCCAAAGATTTTTCATAGCGCAAAAATCTGTCGAACCTATTAACCTCAGCACGTCTATTTAGTAGGAACTAGTTGGCGTAGGCTTCAAGCATATCCGGAGCTTTCTCGGAGCCACTTTCTCTTATCCCCAACCTTCATCCTTTTAGACTGTCTGCGTCAAATACACTTGCTGTCTGTTGACTTATTCTGGGACACTTTACGTATCCACTAGCTACTAGAAGGCTTCACCCTAATGCTATTGGCAGCCATCGATACTCTCTCTCCCTTAGTACCATTACTAGTTCTTCGTATTACCTCTGGCACCTCTGTTTAGCAGAAGCCATTCTTCGTCACTCCTTATCTCTCCAACACACTCTTGAAATTTTTGCATCCCACCTTCGCTGGTTTGTTGACCTTTTCTGTTACTGTAGGGATCCGCTGGTAATCAGTTGGCTTAATCGGAATACGTTTGCTGGCCACTAATACTCTCTATCATACCGCTACTCTGTCGCGTTTCTTATCTTCCTCACTACTGCAGCAATTCGCAGTATGCTCCATTTCCCCTCTGCACAAATCTTCAGCTTGCTAGGATACAGTCCTTGTCTATCCATTATACATTCTCCGGGAATATCTGTATCACTTACCTTCGCCGCCTCGTTTATGCATTCAGTGATTCTATAAGAAAACATTCGTGACCAAGCTTCTGAGTGGAATGGTTACGTCTGGCCATCGCTAATCTTTCCTAGCGCCACCATCTGTCGGCCGTCTTAAATTCGGCACCTCTGTTTAGAAGTAGCCAGTGGTCATAGGCTCCATGCATACGCAATTATCCAGTGCTGGTTAGGAGCCACTCTGTATCTCAATAACCTGTATTCCTTTGGAATAGCATCATCCAATCATTTCGCTGACCTATCGCCAATTGACCTTCAAATCTCTCTCGCGGCAACCTATTTATGTTCACTTATTCTGCGCTCCCTATCTTATAGCACTAGCTACTTCCTGTTCATGCAAACTTGCAACCACCACCAATATTCTAACTCTAACCCACACCATGTTGGCCGCCAATATGCAGTTCATCAGTGGTTAATTTTCCAACTTCAACGTTCAGATCCCCAGCGGGCACTACATTGCCTCAGTGGCTTGTGTGACGAAGTACCTCGTTCAGTTGTCCACAGGAGTTCTGCAATACCGTATCAGGAACGACGTTGCCTGTTCACATGTGAGTATAATCTACAAACGAAGGATGTATTGAAGCGAGGTGTGTGAGGGTCATTACTCTGGGGGTTGAAAACGGGGAGGATAAAAGTAACGCTGGCACGGTACCATCGCGGTGGATAAGATGGGTATAATAAGATGGGAACGCTTGAGTAGTGGAATCCCAACCCCTTATGCACCATGCTGCATGCAGCGGACAGGTCACCCTTGATTAGACTGTACGGTAGCCGGCGCGTCATACACTGCTTAAGTAAATATTCATTGTATTGCGTGGGCAGGATACTGTCAGGTTGGCCAGGCCTAGACGAGCGAAGCTGGATTAGGGTTATCAACCAAGTGTTAAACAGTGGTTAATACAGAAATATTTGTCCGCCTCCACGTCACCTCCAAGTCACCTTAGCCGCTGCTACCTTGCCCGTTTCACCGGTAAGTTCAGCCGTTGTTAAATAGTGCATTTTAGGGAAGCCGTCCATCTGCGCTGCCAATATTGTTAATGCACCAATATTCGTTCGCCTCCACGTCACCTTTGCCGCCGCTGTCAACTCCGTTGCACGTCCGGTAAGTATGTCCCCTGTTAATGAATGGCTTTTACATCTGCTCTGTATCAATGCTGCCTATATAGTGATCCGCCGCTACTTTTTGGGCTCTAGGTGTTCTTTGCGTCCTCTGTACTTCGTTGCAACTCCGGGAAGGTGCATTGCCTCCTCACTATTGCCTTGTACGACACCCGTGTATCCCTGACAGATGCGCCATTAATGGTATTCCCCCCGAAATCTTTCCTGCAACATGGATACCCCGTTGCACCGGCAGTAAATTTGTTGGCTGGTAACAAATGTCTTTTTTAACTCCTGTGTATCCGTTCTGCCTGCATGACTGATCCGCCACTACTGGTCAGCATCTACGTCAAGGTTGCCGCCGCCACGTGCTTTCTTTCACCTACGGTAACTGTATTGTGTGCCCTTATGCGGCTTTTGCTACGGCAGTCTATCGGTCATTCATAAATGGGTGATGCCCAAGTACCGCTCCTTCGCGACATCACATATGCGGCCCCCATCTACTCCGTTGCACATCCCGTGAGGGTATGGGATATCAATAGGTGCCTTTTAGAAGGCCTCTCTCTGTGGTGATTGCTGGAATGATGCGGCACCACCAGTTTCCGTGCATGTACGTGTTGCCGCCTATATACTCCGTTGTACCTCCGGTAAGTGCATTGCTTGTTCACCTTTTGCTTTCAGAACCGCTGTGCATCCGTGGTGCCTACTTCAGTGATCAGCCACTGCTGGTATGCCTCCAATTTACATGTGCCATTGCCGAAATGCTTCTTAGGAAGCTACGCTGGTGTATGAATCTGTAACACGTGGCTCTCAGCACGGCCGCATATTCCCTTCCTATGCATGACTACTCTGACCTTCTCTTCGTTTCCGGAGAAATGCAAAAATCCATGGGTATGTTCATCCCCGTGTATTTCACGACAAGTTTTCATGTCAAATTTCATTTTAACAATATCACATAATTATACTGCGTTACGTGTTCTTTTATCGAATGTCCGGTTCATATTGATTTCGTATTGCCAACGTGGCCTCTCATGAGGCTTCCGAAACCATTTCTCAGTGTTCACACTAGGTGGGTTCTAAACAACCTACACGCTCAATCACCTAGTGCTGACTATTTATGAATGGTCCAAACGTCCGTCACGTTCATTGCATCTGGTATGCCTAGGTAACGAACCATTTACATCCACAGCTGCTTCTCACCTATAAAGTTACCGTGTACGGTTGTTTACGCAGCAACTAGCCTCATTACAAAAAAACTACCACGAGGGGTCATACAATACAGCTGCGCGAAATATTGGGCATAAATGCAGTAAACCGATAGGTATATGAACCGCATGTACAGCGTGTCCGCCAAGCCGTGTGCGGAGCAGGGAGAGTTAGAAAATTTAAAACAGTTAGTCACCTTCAGTAGTTTGAACAACGAAATGAGAAGACGAATATTGGCAGATGCTAGCAGGTCTATTTCTAGACCTGCTAGAGGCTGCACCCTAAAGGGTGCAGATCAATGCTTACATAAATCCGATGCTCTTGCACGGAAGTAGGTAAAATATAAGTATATGTTCATCGTCAGCAGTTACAAATGCATTGCATTGTTTGATATACAGCTACTGGGTCGCAGGCGCCCACCTTGACATGTTTCTGGTTCCTGCGGGTGATATTGAACTCCTTGTTCTTTTGTGAAAACTTCGCGGAGGTGTAGTTGTGCCTTTCCTCTTTGGAACAGAATCCAATTCGCCGAAGTGCACTTTAAATTGATCGCACATTAATTGGCCACTCAGTTGCCCCAATTGTGCGCACATGGAAGAAATGAGTGAAGGGATTATAAGGCATACGAAAAGTTGAAAACAATTCCGATAAATGCGGACAAAAATAGAAACAATTTGTTAAGAGAGAAAATAAAGCTGCGTGTTTCAGTCGAAAAATACCAATTAACAAAAATACAGCCCTACTTTTCATACGCTGATATTGCTCTCCGGCGCAAAATTTCAACCTGTTATTCTCAGATAAAAGAAAAAGCCTTTCTACAGTTAGATTACCGCTTAAAGTGGCACAAAATTACACTGGTCTGGACCAGCTTTAGCGCCTGAATACTTTGAACGTAAAAGCAACACAATACGTGCAGTAGTTTGCGAGTTATTCGCAATTAAATGATGGTCTACGAATAAGGCCATTTTTATTTTTCGCTAAAAATGGCTTTCTGCTTTGCAAGCAGATAGCAGAAAAAAGAAAAGAAAATATAAAAGTAGGGAAGCGGCGTATGTTCTAGATAGGCATAGCTATCCAGTAATGCTCTAATTAGCCCGTAATACCCTGCGACAACTACGGACTGCGCAGGTGGCCGAAAAGTAAACTTTGCAGGCATACATGACAAATATATGCAGATAAGGGATGATCTTGCGCGAAACGCTAGAAATCCAGCAAGGAATATTATATCTACATGGGAATTCAGGGAGCTTGTAATTAACTCACGGTTAGAAGGCCACAGCATACCATTTTCAGTGGATACTGAGCCACATAAACAACCAGTAAAATAGAGTTTAGCATTTTTTAAGCCTCTAAGCTTTTCTAAAGCTTACAACAAGCCCGCATGAGCCAGGTCTATCTGAGTAACCCAGGGGATCTTTCAGATCCGTTGACAGATTTCGGCCTACAAAAGACACACATTACTTAGCTAAACATCACAAGATTTATCCCTTAGAGCCGATTTTCTATATTCATGAGGCTCTGTCTCTAACGTCAGTGAGCTATAGGAGCCTGCCACCAATAATAAAGAAATAAGGATGGGAAATTTTAGTAAAATTTAGCTAATTGCATTTGGGCGTGAAATTCGTTTTGGTCTACATTGGTTGGGCTTTAACAACTCTACTTCTGGTGGTTGAGCTTGCTCATACTTGAGGTATTGTTGTGCCTCATGTGTAGATGCACACTATTGTGCAGCTCTTTGATGAATTTCGCTTTATTTCTCTCCATTTTTAAGTTCCGAAGATAGTGCCGGCGGTGTTCATCCAGTTGGCAATGTTAACTGGTACTCTAATGTCACACCGACTATTTCTTTTGTGATTTTCTTGGCAAGAGCTGTTCTAGCACCCTAAGCAAAGAGCGATAAGGTAAATCAGGAGTAGAATAGTAACAAAAACCAGTGGGAGCTGGTCGTTCACCCGCCATTACGCATAGCGCATGGTAGGCTTTGGAGCCAGCTAAAAGAGAAATGACACACGGACGGCCAAGATAAGAAAAGTGGTGATGGAAAGTTTCTGGTGTTCCAGCCAGCCAGTGTGACAGGGGCGTCTCTGTGGCCAGTGAAATAAAAGCTGGAAATGCGAGTGTTTTACGAGCAAAAGCAGTTAAAGAAGAGGATCTGGTTTTCTTTATGCCTGTCTACTAGTGTTGACAATAGCGAAAGGCACATGTATACCAGATAAAGCTAAGTATATGGGGCCAAGAGAGTATAAGTGGAGAGCAAAATGTCTGATTATTGGGTCTAGAACTTTAAAGTGCGCTCATTGTCAACAATAAGAAAGATATATTTTTTATTTTGTGGCTTACCTACTGATAGTGTTTGGAAACTGCTGACTATAGTAACTAGTGCTCAGACTTAATGAAAAAGCTTCAATTAGGGCAACAACGCTAGAACCTGGCATTTCACATGAGGCTTAATGTTGTTAAAATGTTTTTAGTAGACGTGACTCATGGGTCACAAGTATAAGTATTCGCAAGAGACCTAGTGGTCTAGGTATTTGGAAAATACTAAGGGGTAAAGATGGAGACGAAGGAACCAAATTGTAGAAGAGAAGGGAGAAGTGAAGTAAAGTTTGTCCGTTCGGATTGCATCCCCATTGCTATGCAATGTCCTACCTGGTCAGTGCTTACAGGCTTACGATGTTCCCATTCGATAGTACTAGGCTGCTTTACGTGCTGATCTGTTGAGCAGTAAGAACTGGGCGTCGAGAAGGAGCTTTCAAAGGGTTTGAGCTACAGATTAGCGTTTCCAGGTTGCCTTTGCGGTAGCGCCTACTATTTCAAGACTTCCCATTTAACTAATTGTCGGTGGGAGCCAGTAAAGCGCTCAGCTACTACTGGGGTAGGCTGAATACCTTTAATATGTCTTGCAGGGCACAGTCAAACCAATCAAATTTATTGTTGTGGTCATTGTTATCAGATTACGTCCACGGCAATCGCAGGTTGACAACTGTTTGCTTTTGGACACACAAAGCTGGTCTAATGCGGCTTATCGCGACGGTCTCAGCAAATCGTAAAAGGCGTGCAATAGTATGATGTAACAAGATCCGGAAAGCTGATAAGGGATTGACTTGGTGACGAGTCGCCAGGATGTGCCTGCCTATGGAGGACGCTGGTGGCTTACGCGAACAAGTATCATCGGAGGTGGATTGGGTAACTTCACGCTGAACCCAGTTTGGTAGGTGTTCCTTCACTCGGGAATCTAAAATCCGTTCGGTCCTGCCGATGTAACTGATACCGCAGTCACACACGAATTGGTAGACACAATGGGATTTGGCGCCGACGGGTTCATCTTCCTTTACTGAAGGTAACGGCAACGTTCGGGTTCTGTTGATAAATACCGCCTGCGCAGCACAGTATGTACGCTGAATGGCCGAGACAATCCGCTTGGTTATCCTTTTCGTTGCAGTGTCACCCTTGAATGGGAGCTCAATGTACACCTTCTTCTTAGGGGCTGTCAACCCCATCTCCTTGGGCGGTCTAACTTGGCTATGTTTGTCTATGAATCGCTTTGGGTAGCCATTCTCCATAAGTGTCTTAGTGATCAGCTCTAACTCTTCAGCCAGGCAGTCGTTGGAGCAGATACGTCTGTCCCGAGTAAATAATGTTTTTGCTAGTGCGCGCTTGTATGCCATCGGTGCGAAGCTAGTGAAGTGTAGATATTGGCCGGACCACGTTGGCTTCCGGTATACAGATCGCTTACTCAGCCCATTATCCCTGCGTCTCATGAGAATGTCGAAGTACGGTAGGCGCCCATTCGATTCGAATTCAAAGGTCACCTTCAGGTTGGCGTGAACATTATTAAGTTGATCTACTAGTTGTTTGATTTGCACCTTTGTGGAACCGAAAAGCTGGATATAATCCACTTATCTTTTGTAATACGGCAGCTGAGAAATCTGTCCACTTAGTTTCCTCTCAAGCAACAGCATGAAAAAATCAGCTAGTGTCGGTCCCATCGGACTACCCATAGCTACTCCGCCAATTTGGCGATACGTGTTGTGGTCGAATCGGAAAGCGACCTGCTCCGTGAAAAGTAACAGGGACTGTCTCAGGAGGTCTGTCGGTATTGGCAGACTGAAATTCTCCTCTTCTATCAGGTGGCAAATGTAATAAACTGTCTCAAGCAAGGGGACATTAGTAAATAACGATTGGACGTCCACTGAACATATTACCTTGTCGGCTAGGCTGATTTGATCTAGGTCTTCCATTATTTCAAACGAGTCCTCAATGCTTTGCAAATTGTAGTGCTGCCTTAGTGGCGCAAGGATCCGAACTAACCAGCGAGCCAATTTGTGCTGCGGAGAATTTAACATGGACAAAATGGGTCTTAGTGGCATGCCCTGCTTCTGAGTTTTTGGTAACCCGTATAGCTGTGGTGTCAAGGAACCGCTCGGCTTCAGGTGCTTGTAGGTGGTTTCATCAATTACACGATGTAGGAGAAGCGTTTCAAGATGTCGGGTTATACGGGCCTCTACTTCTGTCAAACATTCTATCTTGTCAGCTTGTTGAAACTTGCTTTCAGCACTTAAGGCGCTTAGCATTTTTTGTACGTAATCATTCTTGTTCTTGAGAACTGCTCCTGAACATTTGTCCGGTTTCAGTACAACCACTCCCTTATTTCTCAGCTCTCGTAGTGCTTTTAACTGACTGCTTGTAAGCGCACACTTTTCGTTGACTGGTGCCACTAGGACTACATAAACAATGTCGGTCAGCTTATTCCTAAACCATCTGACAGCATCAGGACCGGTTGACTGAAGTTCAGCTATTTGGTCGAAAAATTCTCAAACTGCGCTTCAACAAACAATCTATTCAGCTTATTGGGAGTAACTTTGTAATCTATCCTCAAGGCTAGTGCTTCTAGCTGCATTTCATCAAGCTGTACGTTTGACACATTTAAGACGTACTTACCGAGGTCCCGTGTAGCGGGTTGGTCATTTGCTCCCATCAGGGATTTCAGGAGACGCTTTCTGCAAGTTTCTTTCGTGCGAGCGATAAGTCTCTGGCAAAAGCTTGAGAAGACAATACGGCAGCATAGGGACAGGCTCTCCACAACCGGCATCAGGCGAGTGTGTGTCTCCATCAGAGTTGTTAACTTCGCCTTGGTCGTGGCTAAATGCGCTGATGCAATGCGTCTAAGATTGCAATTAGAATGCGCGAGCTCGTTTCTGTGCAATAGTTTCAGCATTGAACTCGGGTAACGGCGTATGGTGACACACTCGGAAAGAAAGGATATTTCCACACGTATGCATGCTAGCTTGCATCATAGGTTGAAAATGCGATGCAGCAAACGGTTAGTTTTGGGGGAATTCGTCGCTTGAGAAATTTAAAACAGGGATATCGGGCTGAATAAGCGATCTGTATACCGGAAGCCAACGTGGTCCGGCCAGTATCTACACTTCACTAGCTTCGCACCGATGGCACACAAGCGCGCGTTAGTAAAAACATTATTCACTCGGGCCAGACGCATCTGCTCCAACGACTGCCTGGCTGAAGAGTTAGAGCTGATCACTAAGACACTTATGGAGAATGGCTACCCAAAGCGATTCATAGACAAACATAGCCAAGTTAGACCGCCCAAGGAGATGGGGTTGACAGCCCCTAAGAAGAAGGTGTACATTGAGCTCCCATTCAAGGGTGACACTGCAACGAAAAGGATAACCAAGCGGATTGTCTCGGCCATTCAGCGTACATACTGTGCTGCGCAGGCGGTATTTATCAACAGAACCCGAACGTTGCCGTTACCTTCAGTAAAGGAAGATGAACCCGTCGGCGCCAAATCCCATTGTGTCTACCAATTCGTGTGTGACTGCGGTATCAGTTACATCGGCAGGACCGAACGGATTTTAGATTCCCGAGTGAAGGAACACCTACCAAACTGGGTTCAGCGTGAAGTTACCCAATCCACCTCCGATGATACTTGTTCGCGTAAGCCACCAGCGTCCTCCATAGGCAGGCACATCCTGGCGACTCGTCACCAGGTCAATCCCTTATCAGCTTTCCGGATCTTGTTACATCATACTATTGCACGCCTTTTACGATTTGCTGAGACCGTCGCGATAAGCCGAATTAGACCAGCTTTGTGTGTCCAAAAGCAAACAGTTGTCAACCTGCGATTGCCGTGGACGTAATCTGATAACAATGACCACAACAATAAATTTGATTGGTTTGACTGTGCCCTGCAAGACATATAAAAGGATTTCCCTGTTATTGTATTGGTACTGAGGCGATAATACGAAATGCTAGCATCTGCCAATATTCGTCATTACAGTTGGAAAACACAGAATTATAAAAATGCTCGTGCAAGACAGGTGTTTTCCATGTGCGCATTACCGGTGTATGCCTTCGGCTGCTGTGGAACCGTGCACCCCGTCATATGCACCCCGTTGTCCAACTTACCGGCAAACATAATTCTCGACGAATGCATGCAGAAATCAACCGCTTATTTACATGCCAACCTCTATTATACATTCATGTCACGGAATCTCTACATTTCTACATATAAGAATTCTTCACCTGCACATATATATTTTCACATATACATGCATTTCATTAACTACGTATATATATATCTCTTTGTATGCATAGACCTTGGGCCGGAATTCCAGCGAACGCCCGGAGCCACGCACTGCACTCGTCGCGATGGAGCTGGCGCGCTACCACGTCGATATTGCGGCGCTCAGTGAAACGCGGCTCGCTTAGCAAGGTTAGTTGCATGAAACAGGTGCTGACTACACATTCTACTGGGTGGGGAACGCCGCCTCAGCACCACATGAACATGGGGTCGAATTTGCAATAGCCGATCGCTTCCATGGCCAACTGGTGGATGAACCAACGGGCATCAGCGCGCGACTGATGACTGTTCGTCTACGACTCGGAAGAGGTAAGTTTGCTACTTTTATGGGCACGTACTGTCCGACCATGTGTTATCCTGATGACACGCGTGCTCAGTTCTATATTGAGATATTCTCCGTGACACGGTCTGTGCCGAGGATCGGCCGACTGTTTCTGCGGGGTGATTTTAACGAGCGCGTTGGGCGTGATGCATCAGCGTGGTTAGATGTTATTGGTGAGCATGGCATTGGCTCAGCGAATGCAAACGGTGAAAGGCTGCGCTTACTGTGTGCCACTCACGGCCGGACGAGCACGAACACTCGGTTTGCACTGAGCGCGAGTGATATAGCAACTTGGACGCACCCACGGAGTGGTCACGCTCACCAGCTCGACTATGTCATCGTACGTCAATGTGACATGCTTGAAGTGCGCATGACATGTGTACTGCGTGGAGCTGAGTGTGGCGCTGATCACAAGGTGGTGCGGACCAAACTGTACATATATTTCGTAAATCTATGTATTGCACTCCCGCCGTGAATGTGCGTAAATTAACCATTCTATCCCTCGGTACTGTGGCGAAACGAACTGAGCTCTAGAAGGCGATGGCTGCACGCCTGTGTGACGTGGACTGAATAGCCACAGTGGGCGACCTATGGCACCACATTTGCCATCAGGTGACAGTTGCTGCCGAGGAGACCATCGGGCGCGCAACTGTAAACGGCCTGATTGGTTTGATGACAATAATGCGACGATCGGCGCACTGGTGTCGGAAATGAATGCAGCATTTGCTGCACATTTTGCAGACCCCAGTGACTTGGAAAAGAGTAGTCAGTTTTGCAAACTTCGACGGCGACTGACCCGAGAGCTTCGTCGCATTAAAAATGCATGGTGGACGGAGAAGGCGAAGCAGATGGAATGCTACGCCGAACGCCGCCAACACAAGGAATTCTTTGACTTCTTGAAGACGGTGTATGGAACGAGATTGGAGCCGTTGAGGACAATGATCCACGGTAGTTCAGGCGCTAGCTGCCCCCAGACTGCAGACATAATGCAGATCTGGCGAAAACTCTTTGACTGTCTCTTGAACAACCGTTCAGTGATCGACTGGCCTACATTAAACCACCTGAAGCAGCAAGATGTTTAGGCGGATTTGGCGGATACGCCAACACTGGATGAGACGCAGAGTGCACTTGCTCAGCTGCGAAACGGCAAGTGTGCCTGAGCCGACGGGAGCCCGCTTGAAGTATTTAAACACGGTGGACCAGCTTTGGTGACTGCGCTGCATCACTTGGTGCAACGCATGTTGATTGAGGAGGAGGTGCCTGCTGAGCTGAAGGATGCCCTTTTGCTACTACTGTACAAGAGCAAAGGGAGCAAGCAGTGTTGTACAAAGTACCGTGGCATCAACTTGCTGAGTTGTGTGGGCAAGGCGATTGCCCCAATCCTTCTCAACCGCCTCGTGAGTCAGGTTGTGGAACCTAACGTGGCGGAGGAGCAGTGTGGATTCCGTTCTGGTCGCAGCACTATAGATATGGTGTTTGCGGCTCGTCAGTTGCAAGAGAAGTGCAGAAAACGACGCCAGCCGTTGTATTCGCTTTTTGTTGATTTCACCAAGGCATTTGATACGGTGAACCGCGAGGCATTGTGGCTGGTATTGTGTAAGTTTGATTGCCCGCGCAAGTTTGTAAGTTTAATTGAATGTCGGCACAGTGGTATGCAAGCGAGGGTGCAGCAGAGTGGCGAGACCTCAGATGACTTTGCATTTTTTCTCTGGTGTGAAGCAAGGCTGTGTCTTAGCTCCTGCCCTGTTTAATATATATATTCATGCAATGTTGTCTTGTGCTTTTGATGCGTCTTGTGCTTAGGGTGTTCGTGTGGAGCACCGTATTGATGGTGGGTTGCTGAACATCCTTCGTTTCGGTGCGGGAACTCTAGTCTGTGAGACAACTATCCGTATGTTTCTGTTTGCTGATGACTGTGCGTTGTTTTCACACAGCGCGGAGGAGTTGCAGCACATGACTAGTGCTCCGGCTTCGACAGCGGCCAAATTCGGGCTCACCATCAACACAATCAAAACTGTCTGTCTCTTTCAGCCTTCACCGGAGGTGCAATCTTCAATATTGTCGCGAATCAGCATTGGTGCTAAAGTATTGGAAACCCCCTCCCGTTTCAACTACCTTGGGAGTGTGATGTCGACTGAGCAGCAGCCACAGGTTGAGTTGCGTATTCGCGTGTCGAAGGCAGCGGCAGCATTCGGTATCTTGGGTACCGAGTGTAGAACAACCATCAGCTTACTATTGGCACGAAGCTGATGGTGTACAAATCCATGGTACTGTCCGTTCTTCTATACGGCAGTGAAACGTGGACGATGTATCGTCTGGATGTGCGATATTTTGAGCGGTTCCATCAGCAGTGTCTGCGACGAATTTTGCGCATCGGTTGGGGCGCGAGAGTTTCAGACACGGAAGTGTTGCGCCAAAGTGGGATGTATGCAGTGGACTGCGTACTTTTATTGTGACACCTGAGACTACTCGGTCATGTGACCTGTATGGATTCGACGCGTATACCAAGACAACTCTTATACGGTCAGCTGAATTTTGGGAAACGGAACGTGGGGAAACCAAAGTTACAATACCACGACATGATTAAAGTGAGCCACACGCGTTCTAACCTTGATCGCAGATCATGGGAATCGAAGGCGGTTGATCCGAGTGCATGGTTCGATCTAATCACGAAGGCGGTTGCTGAGGTGCGGGAGAAAGCCCTGATGCATGCAGAGAAGAAGCGGCAAAGGCGGGAGCGGCAAGCACCGATGGTTTGTACTCCATCGACATCAATCGCATGGTGCTGTAGCACATGCGGTCGCGAGTGCCTCTGTCTGGCAGGCTTAATGAGCCATGAGCGAGGCCACTCCGGACTACCACCGAAGCGACGACGGGTTCTGCAAAAAATATAGGCAGAACCGGCACAGCGTTTGTAGGTACGCTGCATTCGATTTACTAACCGCGTGCTTTCGTGCTAAGTCTCTTTATTTCAGGTGGGGGTTTTCAGTTTTGTCCTAATGCCTTTCTTTCTCCTATAAATGTCCAGTGTCTATTGAGCCATGAGCGAGGCCACTCGGGGCCGCTAAAGAAGCGACGACGGGTCCTGCAAATAAGTATTCATAACCGGCACAGCGCCTGTAGATACGCTGCATTCTTTTTACTAACCGCGTGCTTGCATGCTAGGTCTCTTTTTTCAGGCAATGGGTTTTCAATTTTGCCTTAATGCTTTTCTTTCTCATATAAATATCTACCTGTACTCTATTCCATTAACTTGCACACCTCGCTTAAGCCACTTGTATTCGATTTCCATAGCATTCTTGTGTTCGTGGCATTGCCGTATGGGATACTTTCTTACCTCGTGAACTTATCTAGGATTCGTTTTTAAACAACTTATTATATATGCTCATTAACTTAAGGTGTGTGTCACCGTTTCCTTACGCATTACTCGAGTTAATTTCTTGTCTCTCTCTCCCTCTCAAATGATTGGCTGCTGTTTGATATCCCCGGTGTGGCTGCGCTTGATGTGCATGTTGACAAGGTGCCTACCTGTCTATTACCCGCTACCTCGTCCACACAGGCTGCAGTAGACAGTCGGTTGTTGCTGGTGGGGACAGGGTGCACCGTCTTCGTGGCTGTGTTAGGAAGAAAAGAGTGGTTTCATGCAGTAAGTGTGGAACGGACTACGCTCCAGCCACCGCCTTGTGTGCACTTGATTCTTAAATACAGTGTGCTTGCTTTTGCCTGTGAAGTAGTGTGGGCCGGCTCCGTTGATGAAATGTGGTTCCCATCCGCATGCCTTCCGGTCTTATTCCTTCGGGTTTACACTGGATTTGGGGTGTGTGGTTGCAGCTGTGGGTGTTGCAGCGCAAGCCATCCATGATCCCTCTGTAGGCGCAGGCGTCCTGTGGCTGGCCACAGTGACAGGCAAATCCGAATCCGGATGCCGCCAAACACGCATATACCTATACACAAACACAAATATGATCTCCACATCCACATACGTGGCATATAAGGTGGGACACACCTATATATATATACATACACATATATAAATGTATGTATACATATATATGGTTGGCGGCATTCGGGTGCCGATTTGCCTGTCGCTGTTGCAACGCACTTGACACCGGCGCCTGCTGAGTGACCATAGATGGATTGCACTGCGCCACCCACAGCTCCGAACGCACCCCATACGCAGTGTACACCGGAAGGAATAACACCACGAGGCATGTGCATGTAAGGCCCCTTTCATCGACGGCGGCCAACACTCCTTCGCAGCGAAGGGAAACACGCTGTATTCCGGGGAATCAAACGCACAGAAGGCGGTGCTTGCACCGTAGTCCGCTCTACAATCAGTGCATGAAACCACTCTTTGATGTGGACACCGCGCCGGTTCCGCTTACCTTCTCTGCAGGACCAGTACATATACATACGGGTACGTAAATATATGTATGTAAGGATACATCTTCAGGTATATGTACTCTCTTTCATACAAAGCCACACATATGTCCTGGATTCCACATGCGCTACTCCGTCCGTACACACTGAATGCAAATTGTTATGCCTGTTAGTGCATGGGGTAGAAACCATCAACGGTTATAATTTTAAACTACAGCGCTATATTCTGCATGACTTCGGTCAAATATGGTGCGAGAAATGCCGAGGTACTGTGCAGCCAAGAGGCCGCGGGAGCCACAAAACGAAAGAAATGTTCCACCGGACGAAACGCCCTAGGTTCTTCCAAGCAAGCGGGTACCCATCCAACTCTTTTGAAAGAGCCAACTTACCCCTCGGCGGTAGTCTTTCCACAGCGGTTTCCATTGGTCACTGGCTTGTCCGTTGGCGAGACCACAGTCCGTCAGACAGACACTAACATGCCTGTGCGCGATGGCCCAGTCGGTGAAGGCTAACAGATATATATATATATATATATATATATATATATATATATATATATATATATATATATATATTTGTTCCCCATGGTGAGGCTGTTGTTCTCTTCTTGATGCTTTTTAACCGCAGTTGGGCCAAACCAACTTGCACTTAAACTACCTGTTTTTAGGCCGCATAAATTTCATTCCACTACCTTTGGTTACTTCTGCCTACCTGAATAATGTTCCAATAACCGGCCACGTTGCTTACGCTAATTACCCTTATCTTCGGCGATTTTGTTGCGTCTACAATATTGATAAGTAAAATGTGGAGATTTATTACTTATCGCGGATTCGTCGCTAAGCAAGCTACTTCTTATGGTAATTTAGGGAACAGTTCCGGCGAGTTATCTGTAAGCATTATTGCATTTATTCTATTTCAGCTTGCCGGTTAAAGTGAGTGGCTGCTGCTTGATATACCTCGTGTGGCTGGCCATCTTGGGCATGTTGACAAGGTGCATAGCTATGTATTACGCACTACCTCGTTCATACTGGCTCCAGTTATCAGTTGGGCGTTGATGGAGGGGACGGGCTGTACGGTCTTCGTGGTCGTGCTAGGCTCGTAGAGTCGTCACATGCACTCAGTGTGGAGTGGACTACGGTCCAGCCACCCCTAATGTGCGCTTGCTTCCCCAATTACAGCGTCATTGGGTTTGCCTGTGAAGTAGCGTAGGCCGGCTCCTTTGATAAAACATGGCTCCCATCCACTTGCCTCCCGGTCTTATTCTTTCCGCTTTACTCCGGATATGGGTTGTGTGGATGAACCTATTAGTGGTGCAGCGCTAGCCATCCACGGTCTCTTTGTAGGCGCAGGCGTCCTGCGGCTGGCCACAGTGACAGACAAATCCGAAACCGCATGCTGCCAACAATATAGTGCTTGGGACTATTTAACATTGCCAACGCTGTGCTTGCACCATCAACTTCTTGGTCACTGTCACGCAAATAATATTAACCAGCAACCACCTCATTTGCTCTGTTAAACACTTGTAAACCGCCCACAAACTAAAGCACATTTATCACTGGTTATGCAATAAACATATATATATATATGCGCTTGATTCCCCAAATACAGCGTGCCTATGTTTGCCTGTGAAGGAGTGCGGGCCGCCTCCGTTGATGAAACGTGGCTCCCATCCACATGTCTCCCGGTCTTATTCCTTCGGGTTTACACTATATGTTGGGTGTGTGGTTGGAGCTGCGGGTGGTGCAGCGCAAGCCACCCATGGTCACTATGTAGACGCAGGCGTCCTGTGGCTGGCCACAGTGACAGGCAAATCCGAAACCGGCTGCCGCCAACCATATGTATATAAATGGAAGTGCTCTTTCTGGTATGCAATCCCATGTACCCGCATTCGTTGCACTACGCATTCATGTATCCTTATATACCTGTGTAATTCGCTGCATCCATAGGTGCAGGTATGCGTATATATGCGACAAATGTATATATATATGCGTACAATATACAAACATATTTGTATACATATATTTATTTATATACACCCCCACATCAACGTAGGTAATTTATTAAGACGGCCGGACACATACACGTATATATATATATATATTTATTTACGCACTTGATCCGCTTGATGTGCATGTTGACAAGGTGCCTACTTGTCTTTTACCCACTACCTCGTCCATACTGGCTCCAGGAGACAGTTGATCGTTGCTGGAGGGGACAGGGTGCACGGTCCATGTGGCCGAGTTAGGATCAAAGTGTGGTTACATGCAGTAAGTGTGGAGCGGACTACGGTCCAGCCACCGCCTTGTGTGCGCTTGATTCCCAAATACAGTGTGCTTGTGTTTGCCTGTGAAGTAGTGTGGGCCGGCTCCGTTGATGAAATGTGGTTCCCATCCGCATGCCTTCCGGTCTTATTCCTTCGGGTTTACACTGGATATGGGGTGTGGTTGCAGCTGTGGGTGTTGCAGCGCAAGCCATCCATGGTCTCGTTGTAGGCGCAGGCGTCCTGCGGCTGGCCACAGTGACAGGCAAATCCGAAACCGGAAGCCGCCAACCATATATGCGCAAATATAGATATACTTTCGTCTCAGTATATATATATACATATCCACATATAATTGCGTATATATATACTTATACCTACATATATGTATACACATATATATGGCTTACATGTACGCCTTCTCATATTCCGCTTACATACGTACCTTGGCATCTGAGCACATACCAATCTATTTTTATTTGCATAGAGTTTCGAAAACACGTATACATACCTAAACAACTTTAACACTTGCAAAGATTCATCTTCACTGACACAAACAACAAACCCTATTCCGTGCATCTTCATTTAACATTACCTTTTTATAAGCTCCACAATAAAGTTGTAGAAGATGTTAGCCAGCCATTATTCCTTATCATATTTCAGCATGTTATTCCGTATGTTATTAACCATGCACCTAGGGATGCCTTTGCCATAACAGTTATTCCTTTCTTATTTCTGCAGATTCACAACATAACATTTACTTCCAGGTTATCTTCAAGGCATAATCCGTAAGCTTCACATTTTTTGTTTACGCATCCACTTCAGTAGCATCACACAAAATAAATAAAATGCCTTAAAATTTTGCAGTTCATGTCGTCCATGCACATCATCACTGCAATTAACCTTCCGTGTGGATTACTCAACCTTCCTCCTACCGCGTTGTAAAAAGTCATTTCCGTTTATAATACACAGACAGATTCTGTATCAATGCACACAACATTTCAAAGCATTTCCCACGCAAAAATAACCCTACATTTCTTAAACGAATTTTCAGCGCATTCGCATCCATTAATTTTCCGCCACCATTACGACCGTCTACATTGTAACCACTTTACCTCAGTAAAATGGTTGCACATCATACCCAATGTATTACTATTAAACGATTTATCTCCATTTATGCTATCTAACTTTAGCACTACGAAAGCAATTTATTCAAGTCGAAAAGCGGATGTACCGGTTGCCACCACAAAAATTTAAATTTAACCGCGTACCTGCCAACAAACGGTCCCTCAGTATGGCACGCCAAAAAGTTTAGTTATCACGTAGTACTCACAGAGTAAAAGTTGATCATGCCTGATTAGCTGTAACTCGACAAATTCAAGAATAAACGACTTATTTATTTATTAAATCTCATTACGTACATAAACAACTTAGGAAGTCTACCTGCTCCCAGAATGCTTACGTGTGTTTGAGTCACATAGCCGTATCACATTAGCGCGCTTCCGACTATTACGTCTCAAACAGCATTTGTTGGATCGCAGTTGGCGGCTATACCTGTCTCTTTGTTACAGCCACGTTACAGGGCCTTTAATCAGCGGGAGTATGAGTTTCAACAACGGACGTCTATCTCGAAGATATATCCGCCTTTTTCCGACTTACTCTTGAGGCGGTACGCACCTGACATATAGCAACCGAACGATTTCGATATAACTGGTGACTCTGACTGGGAAGTTGGTAGGCTGCTTACTGATTTTTCCTTCGTTAAGCTCTTCGGTACGTCCATCCATTTTCCATTTTTGTGCATATTTTGGGTTATAGGTCGCTTACATTGTTTCATTGTTCTGCTATTGATAGTGTCACCCAGTTCTCGACGACCAGGATGAAAATATAGGCTTTGCCACTGCACCATTTTGCGAATGCAATCAAAACGCTTGGCTTGCTCAGTTTGTGTCACTTTTCGAACTTATGTGTGCCATCAAATCTGAGAGAGTCAAATATCGCCGAGTCGTCTCCGCGCTTCCGCCGCACGTCACCGATGACATGGAAGATATCCTCTAGTTGCCAACAGCGAGAAAAACTTACGAGGAAACTGAAGCGGCAGTGTTTAAAATGCTCGTCATCTAGGTCGTCAACGTATCACAAAGCTGCTGAGCAAAACGGAGTTGGGTGTCCTCTAGCAAACGCAGCTATTGCGAGTGATGCAAAGTAAGTCAGACCCGACATGTTGGAAGAGACATTTCTGAAGGAAGGGTGGCTGCGTCGACTGCCACGTAACTTGTGCAGTGTCCTCCATTCAATTGTTGGCTCATGCCTGACGCTAAAGGTCGCTATCGCAAACAAAGTTTGGGAATAATTCGGCCAGATTTATTATGTTAGATCTACGCTGGGACGACATCGCGGAAATAAAATCGCTGATTGCAGCAATCAACGAGAATTTTGCCGATTGCATTATTTCTGGGGGTAGCTGCCGTGGTCGACGTTCAAATCGTCACACCCCTCTGTCAAAATCAGCGAAGAACTTACCGCGCCTTATGCCTTTCTGCTACTGGTACCATCAAAGCTTTGGCCCCCACGTGGTCGTGCCGCTCCCCGATTTTCTTCAAACGCAGCGCGCAGGATAACTGGCCGACCAGCATCTAGGGGCGACGGAACTAGCTGTTCAACACAGTTGTCAATTCTTCTGCACGTATCGTCAAACAGCAGTTCCTATCTCGTCGAGACCTGCGCAGAAGTCAGCTTCCTTCTACATGATCCCAAGTACGCCATCGGAAATGCGACTGGTGCACTACGCACAGTCAACGGCACCAGCATTCGCGTCTACGGGCAGCGCTAGCCCCCGATTACTCTCGAGTTGCGTGGCTTTTCTCGGTGGGTATTCCTTGTCGCTGACCTTCAAAATACAAATATCGAGATGGATGGTCTTCAGCCATTCGATTTGCTCGTCTATGCTCCACAACATCGTCTCATTGATCAGACAACGAAACTTTCCGTCGCTGGAATATACAGCGATGAAGCATCGCTTAGTCCGTTGTACGCCACTGGCAACTTGTCGGCCGTCAAAGCGTTACTAGAGGGTTCCCTGAAGCTTTCCGACTATTATCGTCCCTGTTAACTGCAGTCACAGCTACGTCTCATCACATACTTACCAAGGAGCCGCCCGTCTTCGCCAAAACTCGAAGACTGGTTCCAGCCAACTCAGCAACTTCCGTGCGGTATTCGAGCACAGGCACGAATTTGGGATCTGTGACCTTCCAGCAGCACTTGGTCTTCGTCCCTGCACATGACCCGACAATGTCAGGAGACTGGTGACCACATGACGATTACCGCGCCCTAAACAACGTGAAAATGGCGGATCGTTATCCCATTCCTCACGAACAAGATAGTATAGAACATAGTATAGAACCTTAAAGATACGGACGTTGCACATCCCGTTGCCCCAACCGGAACCCGGCGGCAATTTGCCTCTTACAGTAGCAGTCCATCTTGGCTGTTCAAATTAGATGTAGGTAACCTGCCCATTTTGGGTTAGATTCCCGGCATTGTCCCTCCGCGGGGACGTTTTACCCTAGTTGTCGTTGTATTATTAGCCAAGAAATTGAACAAGTGCCCACGTATCTCCTCTCTCTGGATGCGGGGCATTGTGAAAAATCACAAATCGAAAGTGCGCCCGTTGTGCTTGTATGCCGGGCCAAGTGTTGTATGCTCGCCTACCCTACTTCGGTTTAGTGACCCAAAGTCTAAATTGCTCAGCATGGTAGCAACGCTTAGTTCTACCCAATTTGTCATACTAGTGCGTAGCACTATTAGCTCTTAAGCTGTTTGTTACCGTAGGGTTACTTATTCGTTTGCCCATAAGTTCACTCTCTAGCTACTTTTCTGCGATTCCATTGACTTTAGTGAGCGCTCGGCTAAAAGCCTGTGCGGAGGTACCATCAGGAACATTGGATACAATGGAACTAAACGTCACGGAGCCCGATGGTTGTGACACCGCTACCTTGCTTATTTCTCTCGTGGGTAGCAAGGGCGCTTTGGTGACACTGGAGCAAAGTGATGTGCTCCACTCGCGGGGTCGTTTATTCGGTGGAACCATAGTGTGTCCACGCTGGACTGGCACAAGCTAGTAGGCCGTTGGCCGCATTTGGGCCCTTCTGCTCTCAGTGTGCAGCTACCTGCGTTTGTTAGGTGCAAAAGTGGTGTTTCTACGAATTGCCGTCTTAGTCCACTAAGAGGATCTGTATAATCGGTTCGGTTATTGGGGGTTGGCAGCTGGCCCTAACTTTCTCATCAAGCGAGCTAGTTGTTTCTTCTATACTCTTAGCGTCCTGAAGGTTCATGGTCTCCAGATAGAAGCTTTTTGTTACCGGGGATTGTTTTGGATTTATACCAAATGCGTAAGCTCATCTCGACCTACTACATGTGAGATATTTATAGCATTGGTGTGAAGACAGTCGAGTTGATAACAGACTGCGGAGTGTCAAAAGATGTTTCTGGGATCTACCTATGAATAGCACTGGACGCGGCTGATATGTCGTGACGGTGTTGCATGGCAGTATTTGCAGTCACTAACTTTACTTCGTCGAAAGCTATGCGTGACCGGAGGGCGTTTTAGTAAGGCGAGAATTTGCTTTCCGGTCTTACTGTATCAAATATGAATAACAGAGGACATTGGTTTCTAATACCCCGTTCCTTCAGTTTAGTGCGACATATTAAATTGGGTTCCATGCCGCATATATTTAGCTATACCTTCCAAATGGTGTGAACTTTAATGCGAGCAGCACATTATGAGCGGCTGCGTTAGTTAGGCAGCTTATCTGTCTCAGGACTTTGGTACTAAGTATAGCAAGCAATCTATGGACAATCGCTGCATAAGTGCCACCCTTTACGTTTCGTGGTTGAACAAGGCTTTAAATAGTCAATAAACACACGGATAAGTGCTGTAAGCGGTTATAGGTTGTTTTATCCTCGTTAATTCTCCTTGCTGTTCTGCTTTTTCTTATCGCATAAAAGCATATACATCCATTCCCTTACCGGAGCTTGGCACAGTCGTATTAGTAGCGGTTTTGCTCGCTTTTTACCTATTTTATCTGTAGTATGGTACCTCAATTTAGCTTTCTTTATCACGATCATTTTGAGGCGAAGATGAAAACAAGGCTTCAAAGAAGAATAACAGTAAAGAAGTAAGGTAACATTTGGGTCACAGATAAAGCCAAAGCAATATTAAACGGTCAGCATGAGGAAGTATATCAGAGTAGACTGAAAGATTTTGCAGTAGTCAAAATGCAAGTTGTACGAGAACTACAAGCCTGTACAAATCCCACAGAGTTACACCAAGTCGAGAGGGAAACAAAGCAACCTGTCGTCGTGTACTTGACACCTGCTCAAACCTTCTTGTCTTGTTATACACGGACTTTTAATGTTGTGCCATTATTGACACGTTCCAAATGCAGTTTTATTTCCCCGTTTTCAACCTCTAATTCTCGGCCCTACCCCACTATACCTTGCTAGGCGTTTATCTTCTAGGCTTAACTCACATACAAACCTGGAGCATCACTCTCGCTAAATGGAGAAGACCATGTCTACCCAAGCAGTAAAACCCAGTTCATCGGCTTCTAATTAGAGAACCTGATCTTTCCTTAGGTTGGCATGCCACAACGTACGAATATTGTTACGGATCCGTCCATAGGCAGCGGTTGCGCGATAAGTAGAGACCCTCCAAACCGATAGCCGCTGCCTAGCAATAACGCCTGAAACATCCGAGCTCCATCATCAAGCTCCTGTCCCCTTCAGATGACAGAAGCAGCAATCCTTCATTGACCCACTCCGGAGACGATGCAGGTTTGAGTACTGGACAAGCCGTCGTCGGTATTGCCCTACGTAGCCGGACTGTAGTTGAAATGGCTGCTGTATCCTAAGCAGAAGGCGGATGAGAGCTGTCCAAATGTACATCTTGTTCAAAGGTTTGAAGGTGCGTGAAGTTATCTGGTGTCTGTTCGGCATCGCTGACTACACCCAAAAAATAATGAATGTTGACACTTACTTCAAAGTGGGCCGGGGTGAAACCGCTTAGCTAGCTGCTTGGAAAATCTTACATGTAGACCTCTTGGTGGACTGTATCCCGTCCTCGCGATAACACAGCATATAAACGATTAAAAAGTGTGGGCACTAACGTGCATACGTAGGTTCTCCAGCTTACGCAGCGCAGTTTCGATGAAAGTATCAGTGGCATACATTACCGCTTCCTTTCCATCAGTATTGTCTCGGTTGCTATGCACTCAATGGAAACGAATTTATTGGCACGAGCATGAAACGGGGTGCTCCTACCCAGTTTCCTTTAGTTAAAATCACCCTAATGAAGGCTCGGCCAATAAATTCATTTCCTTTTCGGGCATAGCAACCGAGTTAATACTCGTAGAAAGTCGTATATGTGGTGCATCCCTACAATAATTTACCTACGGTTACTGGTATTACAACTGATTGTCTCTATTCTCGTTGACGTTGAAGGAAGGTTATTGCGCGACTGGATACGATAGCCTTTAAGATTTTCAGTTTTTCTTTGGGCAATCTTTAGGTAAATCCTTAAAAGCTTTGGTTAACTAGTAGAAAAGATACTATGGTACTGAACTTGATAACGCCGTTTTCGCGGACGCAAGGGATGCGCGCATTTACGGGTTTGCGATATGGTTGGCGGCCACCGGTTTCGGATTTGCCCCTCACTGTGGCCAGCCGCAGGACGCCTGCGCCTACAGGGGAACCATGAGTGGCATGCGCTGCACCACCCACAGCTCCAACCGCACACCCCATACCCAGTGTAAACCGAAGGAATAAGACCGGGAGGCATGTGGATGGGAGCCACCTTTCATCAACGCAGCCGGCCCACACTCCTTCACAGGCAACCACAAGCCCCCTGTACTTGGGTAATCAATCGATATGACATTCGATCTTATGGGCAATTTTGTTCGGAATACGGCGTCGTCATCGTGCTAGCTGAAACAAAGGGGCTGAGAGCGAGACCTGGATTTGCGTGGCCATGGTGTGTTCTAAACCTTACATAAAAGTATCGATATACAATACTTCAACGTCATTCCTTCCTTCGCGCTGGATTTCATGAGCCCGTACGGGGAAATGCTATTTGCGTATTCCATACTTCACATAAACTAGCTTTGGTAATGTTCTCTGACATCGTCCCTTTCTAACCGTCAGCCAGCTTGGTATAATTTATTATTACCTTCCTTTGCGTAAAGAGACGTAGGCTAGCTACCAAGACGTCGTGAACGATATGATAGTGTTGGTTCCCAGCATCGACGGGTACTAACTCTGATAACTCACAAGTGTGCTGCATAGGTGAACCGCAATTCGCTGCGTGCCCCCTACGGCGAACAGTACATTGCCTGCAAGCACATTTTGCGTAATCTAGGGCAACCTTGCGCTTACCTCCGTTTCAGTAACATGGAGGATTTGACGGCATGGTGAAACCGGCCGCGTCCGTTGCCGTATACGCACGACTGCACGCATTAGCCTCGTCTGAGGCGTCGCGTTACCGGTGAGAGCGACGCATGTTTGCTGCACTTAATTAGCACACGGCCCTCATGTCGGCTGTAAGCTGATTGCTGTGGACTCACCGAGCGGTCGCAAAAGGTGTCCTCCTGCGTTATTCGCCCTCGAATCTTTGGATAAATTCTCACAGTGACCTAAGTATTATCATTCGATTCAGCTCCGCGAGCTCCTCCTACCACTGTTCCTCTTTTTTATGTCATTCGCGGATCACCAGCAAAATGCGCTTTTGCAATTTTGAAGTCAAATGTAGTTGATTGTTATCGGAGAATTTATTTTACCTCTCGTCCTACAAGAACTCTGGTGATCTTATTTTAAAGATTTTTGAGAGTCACCTGAACATCTTACTATCAGTCCTTCTAATCGCTGCACAAAGCCAAAGTTGTCAATTTGGTCCGCTTTTGGTGCAGCCGCTGTCGTCATTAGACAGTGTTTTCCAAGTCATCCTACTTTGCCTTAATCCTACGCTGCACTGCTGCATATCCACCTACCTATCTACTTACCGGCTAGATCAATAGCACGCACGTCGCCTATCTACCCTATGGAACGTGTGACTCATCCGGACGCGACAGCCTGACCCCTGACCTCAAACCAGCGTAGATCAACAAGCAACAAAAATTGAAGCAAAGCCATACACGGTGCGTCCGTACCTCTATCCTCTTGCTACCCTTGTTGTAGAGTACACATCCAGTTACTCCATTCCATCTTGTTAGTGGAGGATATTTATAACATATTACCGCTCTTTGCGGTCATGCCTAATTTGCTGCCTCAGTACTGACCGTGACCAAATATATCAGTAAAATTATTCCATTCTAAACTAGTGGTAGGTGAGGTATCTACAGTGTAGTTTTTGGACTCTCTTTTTCTATCTAATCCCTTTGGAAATTGGTGCAAGCCACAATATAAATAATGAACGCCTCGAGTGCATATTGCCCATTCGAAAGTCAATTGTGACCTATGTATAAAAACCGTTAAGTCGGGTCCAGTTTGCTTTAACTGTCAAAAGCGTACCATTCGCATTGATTAGGGATGAGCGCACTCGCAAGTAGACAATTCAGCTGCAAAACCGAAGCATTTTGTTTCTGCCAGGTGTGCAAATCCATCCCTGTTGTTAGTTGTGTAATTTTCCTAATGAATAAGTGTAAACTGTTGGCGGAAACGATTGAGCAGCTGGTGAACGCTAGCAACGCAGCTGTGAAACTAAACAATGCTCTACTTGAAACTTAACTGACACTTACAAACCCCGTTAATGCCGAAGAACAGAGCCAAGCGTCCCAAGTTCATCAGCGCGTCTCAGTCTCTAACTGCCCCACTTGCTTCTAGGTTCTCCAAGGGTGTAATAACTAGTAATTCAGTTGAAATACTCGAACCACAAAACTCCAGCAAACCTACAGTAAAAGTTGACTGGACATCCTACGCAGCGTTTGCTTCTAGGAAAATGCCCTCAATGACACATATGACTCCCCTTACCGGAGAGGTCAAAACTGTGCCACAACATGGATGGCTATCGCCAGTGCGGTTCACAAATGCACAGAAAACGAAAGAACCTAGTGCTCCTAAGTCGAGAACCACAAGGTGGAAACCTGGTGTTTTAAGACTTGTGTGCACTAACGTTACTGAATCCAAAACCAACACAGTAAGGGGCAAATTGATAGACGATGGTAGTCAGTAAGATCCCATCTGTTGTGCCATCAACATGCGCGCTGAACCCACGACGCTGAGCCGCATCTCACGACACTCGAACTCCTTACACGATGGTAAGCTTCGAGTACTTCATGTAACACTACATTCCGTGGAAGAAACGGAATCCATTCTGTTCGCTCCAAATTGGCACCACAGAGCATCGAACGGAGTATGTATCTTACCGGATATTCCGTGACAACATCGTTCAAGGGATATGAACAATCAACAGAGAAGTAGAAATCATGCACTGAAAGCCGTCATTAATCGTGGCATCCCTGAGTCTCAAGCTTCCTCTCCTGAAGAACTTCAGACACATGACCGTGAGCAATGACGGTACATTCGTGAGGCGCTGCTTAAAAGCGTCATTGCGACCTCACTGACCAGGATTCCTGTGTCACCAAATTACAAAGGGTGTGGTCCTAGGTTGCAAAATTTGGTCTTGCCGTCTGAGCTTACTTTAAAGACAGTGCTAGCGGACTGAGGTAACTTTCGCAGCGTATTACGGGCTAATTAAAGCATTACTGGATAGCTATGCCTATCTAGAACATACGCCGCTTCCCTACTTTTTATATTTTCTTTTCTTTTTTCTGCTATCTGCTTGCAAAGCAGAAAGCCATTTTTAGCGAAAAATAAAAATGGCCTTATTCGTAGACCATCATTTAATTGCGAATAACTCGCAAACTACTGCACGTATTGTGTTGCTTTTACGTTCAACGTATTCAGGCGCTAAAGCTGGTTCAGACTAGTGTAATTTTGTGCCACTTTAAGCGGTATTCTAACTGTAGAAAGACTTTTTCTTTTATCTGAGAATAACTCAGGTTGAAATTTTGCGCCGGAGAGCAATATCAGCGTATGAAAAGTAGGGCTGTAATTTTTGTTAATTAGTATTTTCCGACTGAAACACGCAGCATTATTTTCTCTCTTAACAAATTGTTTCTATTTCTGTCTGCATTTACCGGAATTGTTTTCAACTTTTCGTATGCCTTATAATCCCTTCACTCGTTTCTTCCATGTGCGCACAATTGGGGCAACGGAGTGGCCAATTAATGTGCGATCAATTTAAAGTGCACTTCGGCGAATTGGATTCTGTTCCAAGGAGAAAAGGCACAACTACACCTTCGCGAAGTTTTCACAAAAGAACAAGGAGTTCAATATCACCCGCAGGAACCAGAAATATGTCAAGGTGGGCGCCTGCGACCCAGTAGCTGTATATCAAACAATGCCAATGCATTTGTAACTGCTGACGATGAACATATACTTATATTTTACCTACTTCCGTGCAAGAGCATCGGATTTATGTAAGCATTGATCTGAACCCTTTAGGGTACAGTCTCTAGCAGGTCTAGAAATATACCTATTTATTTATTTATTTATTTATGCTATCAACAAAAGTTCGACGGAAAGCAGCAGGTTTACGTCTAGAGGCTCCTGGTTATTCCATGAATAGAACAAACTCAGTGGGAACAGCCGTTGTTGCAGAGTCCACCACAGCGACTGATCTGACTACCTTCATAGCATCCGGAGAGACAATGCTGGAGAAGAGTGACCATCAGGATCATCATGAACCTGATTCCATGCTGCAGAGAGTTATTCCAACTCCTTCTCTCCAACCTAAGACAGTTCAAAAAGCTGGTATCATCCGGCCTCAAGAAGGTCGGCCGAGTCCCAAACCTGTTGTCTAAAACCACAAACAATCTTCTAACCTATGAATTACTCTCCTGTTTTTGTACATACGCACAAGGTCGTTTAAGCCAACGGACGGAGCTTCTCCTACGTCAGGCCTTGATGTCAAGGGACGATGTTATGATAACCTTCTACGATCAACAATTTCTACCTAGTCAGTACATTCGCTTCTTACCCAAACCTTTGTAGGTGTTCGTTTTCCCTGTTTGCTGCAATGGTTTCAACACTTAATTATGTAGGAGTCAAGCTCACTCACAGGCTTTTCCCATCTTATTCGACCATAATACCATACACTTAGTACCTTTTTGTCGTCTTTCTCTTTTTATCCCACGAACATTTGTATTCCGCGCTTGAGTCCTATCTATCCGCTTCTTTGCCACCATTTGACCTAGGAAACTCTTTCGTCGCAAGCCATTTATATATTCACTTACTTATCTTGCGCTCTCTATCAAAGTACGCTGGCCACCAGCTGTTTATTCGCCATTCAAAAGCCGCTGGTTGTTGAATTCTGCTTTCTGTCCCACGCAATAGTTGCATCACAGCAAACCGACCCTGCTTGGTTTGCCTAGTGCCACAACGCTCTCCATGCCAGGTAGATGGTATAAATCAGCCTATACGGCCATTGCTTTCGTGAAAAGTTCAAAAGCCACTTTCAGTACAATCATTGGTGCACACGGTAGTTCATTTCGCCTCCACACTAAATGTTATAACATAGGACATTACCAATGTTTGTTTCCACGCCTGTCATTTGCGGCCTTAGATGCCTCTTATCTTCTCTTTTCTCCGAGGTTCGGAACTTCTTGGGAATTTGAGATTTGACCAAGAAACCGCTTTTACCCACGACAAAACATAACCCACAAGAACCTACAAAGAAATTGGCGGTAAATAAATGGTTACAACTGCAATCACTAATACGACCGTTGTCCAGTGCTGGTAGCTTGCCACGATGACTTCACGTTCTTGAAAAGTATACATAAAACTGAAAAATCCGGAAGCAAGGAACTAACGTTCTGCTTACCTGGACACTTACAAAGACGACTCTTCGTGAATCACCCATCCTTGAGTTGCCTCATCCATTGTAGTGGCTCTGAGCAAGACATCTAAGCAACTAACAGATGAAATCGGAAATCATTTGATTGCGGATAACTGGGTGTGAAATCCGTCGGCAAGCTGCTCTGCCAGTTGTACATTAGTCTGCAAAGGGTTTCCTGGCAGTGATCCAGGATGTGGTAGGTTTTCGTCTGGCAAGCGTTCTTTCTATAAAAAGCCACAAACCTCCGTATAACAACACTGCGACGCGGCGCAAGTGACACGTCACTGAGTAAATTCACTGCCCACAACTACCCACTGGCAAGTCGACTAGAATTACAATTCAATATTTTTCTGACACCTTCAAGACTAAGACACTCGCTGCCTGCATCTAACACTTTCACTACCCATATAGTGCCCTGACTGTTTAAATTACGCACGCAAGATCACAACATCTCGTCATTCATTGACGACTTTGTTCTTCATGCTTACCTTTACAATTTCCGCAGCCTGTACAACTTTCGGTGCACTGCCGCTTGCATACATAGCGAAATGTTTGTTGCTAAACATAATTGCACGTAACTGTTGATCATGCCTTGCTTGGCGTTTCTCGACCAGTTCGAGAATAAACTATTTATTTATTTGCTTAGATTGCAACTGTTAATGGAATGCCGCCATTTGTTTAGTGGTTTAGCCGACCTAGGAAGCATCGAATATATCCATTAAAGTGCATGACGTCAGCAAAGTAAGCTTCATCTGTCTAAACCACAAGTAAAAATGAGTTCAGTTAGTGCTTAGCCATACCCACTATGTCACATTTCTGTTGTGCAGGCATGTATGACCATTTTGTATGGGTGACGCTTGGCAGGCGTAAAGCCTTTACATCCCGCTACCCAGCCCCTTAACCATTAGCTAAAACAGGAGTAACCAGCTAAACCAAGCGGGCACCACGTGGAGGCGTGGAGCCAGCTAGTGACGTAGGTATGGATGATGTGCATACTAATTGTCAAGGTTTTATAACTAAATTATTTTATTGCAGTACCTTCTGTTGTTTTTGAGGTGGACTTAGTCAGGCATTTAAGTCGCTTAGCGCCGCATTGGATACCGTAAATCTGGTTGATACAGAAGTTTGAATCAATAGAAACTGCAAACTTGAAATTTTGTGGACATTGCGCGGTATATTTACTAAGCATGTTTAATGGCTCTACCACCTCTGGTGACCTGCGGTTTTAATGTGATAGACCTAGGTTTAAACGAGGGCCTTAAGGGTAGGTCATTATTAATATCGGTCCTTATAGATCATAATATAGGCACAAGCAAACAAGCTTCAACGTCATATCAATGGTTGGACAACCAAAAGCATTCTTGTGCTATGAAAAACGTTACGGTTTTTAAAGACAGTCGCGCAAAGAAATTTTTGCTAAATGAGGTGCAATTATATTAACTTGTTTTACTTGATGCACTTTGAAACGATCAAAAGCTGAAAATTCTTCAAATCAGCCTCAAACTCCTCTATCGTTGGTCGCATATATATATGTTTTAGCACGGTCTAATGCAATCACCGCCACTTTTAATGTGCGCTAATATTAAACTTTTTTCCCCAAAGAGACACCTACACCATATTGCAAACCTGTTTTCTATTAATTGAAATTTTTCATGGTTGTTTGTTCGGGGAAGCTTTGCCGTTTGTTTCGAAAGCATTATCGTAACTTTGAGGATATGCTGCTGCGTGTAAAGATATTGAAACTAGCAACTTAGCAATGTTGCTGCAATCATACAGCGGAGACCAGAAAGTTGTACGAATGACAAACTGGGACGCCATGTATGCGTCCATTTTCCTTTAGTGACTACTTCCAAACCAGCCCAGAAACAAACCTGTTTTTAATGCTTCCTTGATGACTATTCCGTAGAATTCTAATATATCTTTTCGCGCGACCGTCTCATACAATAAGCAGCACAGCTTTTGCATTACCGTGGTTGCCTCATGTATTTTTTCAATTTGACGGCGCTCCTGTCGTGTTTCATCATCCAAACGTTTCCTGCAAACCTTGTGTGGGAACGGGTTAAATAATCTTAAAAATATGAAGTACTATTTGTTTACTCGAATAACTGAAGTCCATGGCCGATTTACGTCTGCGTACATTTTCAGCATCGTAAAATAAGTAAACACTACGCTTGCAGCAAAGTCCTCAACTAACCCTGCCCACTTTTACGGCCTTGAGAATCCATACTGGTACAAACGTATCGCTCTTCTTCTATTTGGATAGTCCTGTCGATGATTCTGCATTTGGCTACGAAATAGTATTTCATGAAACCTATTATTCTCGCATATTGGCCCATCTTTCTTTCTCCATGGTTCTTTCTGCTTTCAAGATGTACGAAAAGAGCTGCGCTTCATCCACAGGCATCCTTCCGGTTGACTCGATAGTTATGTGACAACACTGGTTTTATTCATGCAGCTGCCTACACGACGGGAAGCATACAGTGTTCTTTTTGTAACCAATGGTTCCATGACTCACGTACTTGCTTGGACCCATAGCCTTTGGAAAATAGCGAGAGTACCCTGCGACTGCAGCGGTTGCTTACAGCATATGGCTGCGCGCTGATTACCAGCAGAATGCAGTTATATTTTGCTAAATAATTAACTGTTTTTTTCTGTCTTTCTAGACATAAAAAGTGGAAGGCATTGTAGAGCACCTTTATAGTTCCAGGTTATTCAGTAGGGATACGATTGGGGGACTTGACTATTTGTTTAGCTTTGAAAGTTGGACATATCCTTGGCCTACTTTTAGTATATTTGCTATGGATGATAAACCGAATAGCACTTTTGATTCAGCTGTTCAGTAAGCTTCAGTTAAACAAGTGATCGTTGTCCCTACTTGCGGTGGGTTTGGCTGTCATACCTCACCTCTCAAGCATAGCAAAACGCACAAAGGCAATCAAGTGGAGTTCAAAGCAAATAGCAGTCAAAAATGGGAGAAGTAAAGAAATGTTTGAAATGGTCCGCACAGAACGTAGCTAGTAACTGTCGCCCAACTTACCGCAATTATATTTTCGCTCGAGGGTTGGAAATGTTTATTACTAATGCGTTAGTTAGATGCCGTTATGCAGGTGAGCACATAAATAAAATCACCCCACGGCTGCCTAAGTGCTCGTTATAGTAAACACTACAACCTAGTGTTCCTCGATCTAGTCCCTGAACCTACTGACCGTAATCTGTTGTGTTATTTTTTAACTTGTTATGCAAAAGGCATTTCACTGGGCACCGCACAGACGTCTGTTGCATAAGTTAAATTCTTACTGGGCAGTCAGACGTCGCCTGGCTGAGTTCCTATCCAATGCGACGCACGGAACGGTTGCGCTTTAGCACACTGTATCTACTACGCCCTACGTCACTAGCGACATGGTGTAAAGTAAGCTAGCTTCACCCTACCATGTTTAGGAGTTATACCAATAAGCTCTGAAACAGTTCGCAACACGTTCGCCCCTTTATGCCCCCTAATGATGTGTAGGTTGTATACGTCTCTCTACTTAACAATGATGTCACCGCAACTAGTGGAATAGGTGAAGATCTAGAACCATTTGGAAAGTGGTACGAACACTAGCAAAGGACGTGCTCAGCTCAAAAATCTTAGGTCATACCCTCAAATTTTCTGTGCCTACTGGTTCACGATCAGTCAACAGCGCCCCTAACTAACCGAATATGATAGCAACAAATCAAGACTTGTGCTACTTCATGAGCCTAAACTTTACCAAGCAAGTTTATTATCAAGCGGAATGAGTAAGGGGATTATAGTTCCACATACCCCGCTACATACACACCTCAGATTCAATGCTAGAACTTTATAGTAGCTACATAGGTTCCCAATCCAAATACTGCTGCTGTATCTGCAGCAACTTACGGAATTCAGACGCTACTCTGCTTCAAATAGCTCGATGGTGCTTACTGAAGACGTTCACTCTTGCACGGCGAGCATTGGCTTATCCAAAATGATGCGAAGATATTAACGTTTAACCATTTTGGCAAAGACGCATTATCCTTTCCCCGTGCTTCATAAATAAATGAATTCACTGAGTTCTATACAGTATTATCACCATTCTGCAACTAACTGGCGCATCTGAACTTAAAAGCCGAAGCAGGAGCTACTCCTTTACCCTTCTGAGGGCCAGGAGGGGACTGCGATATCGGTCCTTCTTAGTTGTGTTCGCAAACATACGGAACAGATTGCCATCTGCACTAAGGGACATCTAAATTTTGCAGCCTTCAGGAAGGAGACACAAGTATTATTAGGTACTGAACATATGCAACCCCTCTCCAATACCGGCGATTCAAAAGTCCGCTTCGTTGAGTCTAGCCCCAATGTAGCTTGAAAACAGTTAAGGTCTATTGCACGACATAAGCAACTTAGGGTCACAACTCATCCACATTCGTTGTCAATAATGTCTTAACAACTTAGAGACTTAGCGGTGCGCGTCACAACAAGTTCCTATATTTCAAGAATAGTACTAGGTGTACAAGTTAAATTGCCTCCTCAATGAATTCTTTGTGACCATCGTCGCCTAATCCTACGGACACTTTGGTTAAAAGCCGGCACTACGTATAGAGCTTAAGCCACCACACACGCTACCTGTAGGGGGTTAGCGGAATCAAAACCCCTAAGAAGTTTCTCCATTAATAACCCCTTTGTTTTCATCTTATTCATTACCGCCGCCAAAGCACCCAGGAGATCTCAGCTGGATCAGTCGCACACAGCTTACAATGGCTTAGACTGGAAATCGGAGTACAGGTGTAGGCAGCCATTTAGGACTTGGTTCTGACGTGCTTCGTTTCCCGAACTAAAAGTTTGGTCTAAGGACCGCATAGACTAACCGGATCCCCTCTTCTTTGGCCGCTTTGGCAATGCCCAAAATGCTCTACAGGCAGTACGGCTTGACTCTATTGACTGGCAGCTTGGCACACCTGAAGCTAATACCAAAATATGATATTAAATGGCAAAACTGAATACATCCAAACAAGAAATCTTGTCATCACAACATCAAAACCTTCTTTGCTTAGCCTTCAGCGTTACTTTTTGCAACTTTTCAAAGCTTTAAATTACTAACACCATGAAAATATATTAGGTGTATGATCTTTGAGCTTCGCCTATTGCAAGCGTTTCACAGGACTTAAGCGTTGAATAAGATGATTCTGTCTATGGTTTCTGTCGATAAACATAGTGCACCTGGGGCTAACCTTATACTTGAGCACATCATCCAAAGGTCAGCTTTATATGTACTTCCGTAAAAATTAGTTACTGGTTCACCTTACTTGATACGGTCCATTATGACTAAATACGTGGTACTTTACTCTGCCGTTTCCAATAGCAATAGGTATAAATACTAAAATGATATATATATGATCCATAAAGCCAAAGACCCTAACAGCATACCATTTTGCTCTCACGTCTCCTCCCTTGGCAACTTACACTTATCTTTATCTGGGTTATAAATGTGCCGAGCACAATTGGAATCACTAGTAGACAGTCATCACGAAAACCGACTCCTCTTCTTTAAGTGCTTTTGATAGCACAAATTTTGCATTTCCGGATTCCATTGCACTGACACGAAATCCAACCAGCGACAGAGAGGCTTCTACCACCATGGTTGGCTAAATTTACAGAATATTTTGACTACCACATCGCATTTCCTTTGCCCATGGTGTGTAGGTTTACCTTCCAGCTTTCTTAAAAGCGCACCATAAGTTATGCGAAGTGGTGGGTTCTAGAAAAGCTCTCACCAGTAAGCCACCAAGGTAATAGCTATTGCAGCATCATGTTCTTGTTTAACCTAACGACCATGCCGAACACCGCTGACACCAGCATCAGACTCTAAAATTGGTGCGAAAGCGCTCAAAATAAAACAAAGAGGCAATATGGTGTGCATCAATATACGCGGAACCTTAATCCCTCAGGTTACAACAAGCTCAACCCCTAGAAGCAGAGTTGTTATGGGCCCACGGACGCAGACCCAAATGAATTTTACGGCCCGAAGCATTTTGATAAATTGTTCCATACGCATTCCTTTCTTATTAGCGACAAGCTTCTCTAGCTCACCAGTATTTTTGACATAGCTGTGTATAAACTAGTCTCATAGAGATAAAATGCGATATTTATCTAAGGACTACGTGTGCCTTTAGGCTTGAACGTGTAAAATGCTCCTAACGCTCTCCTGCAATATTCAGGTAGAGGTGAGTCCAGAAGCCCTGATATAAACTTCGCAACCCTTCAAAGGCATAAAAGTACTTGATGTATATAGTGGTTTATGTGGCTCAGTATCCGCCGAAAATTACACGCGTTAGCCTTCTGACCGTGGATTAATTCTAAGGTGCCCTTAAGTTTATGGCATACATAACGTTCCGCACCGGACGCCTATCGTATTCGAGAAACATAATCGATTATTGGCCTACAGTTCCTACCTATGCCCGGAACGTTTCTCGGCAAGTTACGTCGTGTCAATCCATTGCGGCCAATATTGGGGTAGAAAGGAAGTTCTATGTAGTTATACTCATTTCGAACTTGGGCTGCTTCGCCACTTATAACGTTAACATTTTTCTTATATCCCCTTGCAAACAGTAAGGCAAGTTTGGCGGAATAAAAGCCTGGAGTTATTCGTAGACCGCCATTCAATCGCGAATAACTCGCGAAATACTGCAATAGCACATTATTTTTAATTTTAACGTAATCAGTGGCTAACATGTTTTCTGCTTAGCATATTTTTGTTTTAGGTTGTGTAATCGTCTTGCCTTAGAAAAACTGGTATTTTCTTCTTTGATTAACTCAGTTTGAAATTTTACGCTAAAGAGCAAATTTAGCACAGTATCGTTTAGTTATATTTACGGTAATTTGTATTTTTCTTGTTAGGTACGCTGCCTCGGTATGTCTCGTTAAAAGTGCCTTTATTTATATTCGTATTAACAGAAAACATTTGCACTTTCTCCTGTTACTTCTACTACTGCCACGTATATTTATTTCTATAAGTCCACCATTAAACAAGACTACTGAGCTTGCCAAATTTGTCCAAGTAAGGTATATTAAAGTTCCCGGCGTATTGGACCTTGCTTCCAAAGAAAATTTTCGCGGCTACGACTTTGCGCTGCTTTCCGCCACTAATATATTCAAGGAGCACTATGATTGCATGAAGGAAACAGTTGACCATCACGGTAAATGCCTAAAGTCTTGTTAGCTATAAATCTAAAAATGCCTGTTTATTTGTAATTGCGTACAAATAACATGAATTTACGCTGTTCTTACTTCCTGGTCAATGGCAAGGGCTTAGTGTTGCTATTGACTGGTCCCCTGCGTTCACAGCATCTAGAAAACATGGAGATATTCCTTGATTTATTTATGCATTTATTTAACTACCTGACTTTAAACACTAAGGGCAGGAACTCCACTGACTGCTTTACAGCGCTACGACTGACATAGCCTCTAACAGTTGTTGCGGATTGTCCCTAAGATGCCATCCAATAATATGACTTACAAAACCTAACGAAGTCTTTTTTAATTTCTTCATGCCCGTATGCCACGTCATCGACTGGCCACCCTACAGTTAGGCTAAAATTCGGTGCAGTGATGTTACGTAATGCAAGCTAAGAATGCCCGTCACTTGGCACACGGCGGAAAGCCTAGGCTACCCCCCATTAAAGTTCAGCAGCCATTCGAGTGAAGCACCAGAAGGTTGCCTGTCATACAATAAATAGGAGACCTCAACAATGCTCACGAGATGTTGGCAACACATGTGCGCACTACGCCCTAGGCACCTAAGGTCAGCATTTAGTATATTCGCAAAGAAATGACCAGGTCCCTGATCTATCCTGTAAGACTAGCCTTACAGCTGCCGTATATGCTTTTCATTAAGGTGCAGCTACCCCGCCGTTGCCGTAAAGGGTTCCCTCGCTGGATGGCCACACGGGCCTTGTTGATACGCGAAGCAACCTCCACTTACGTTGTTACGAAAACGCTGCGATGCGAACGCATTGTGTATTGGAGAACCAGCCGATACATTTTAAAGCATTCCTAACCTAGAACGGCCGGTCACAATTTTACCCATTCGGGTTGCGATTTCCTTCCACGCTGCACGTTATTCTATCGACTTATCTTTCTGTAAAGCTATGTTAATGGTGTAACGCTCAGGTGCCGGCCATTTTCAAGCATAGTTGACTTGTGCACAATGCTTCCGTTGTCTGGTTGAGCTACTTTCACTAAGTTTGTCGCACCCGCTTGTTTCACCATACCATTTAGTAGAAGTGAAGGACGCTCCTTCCATCTAAAGTCTATGCGGCCGTCGAACTCGCACGCTGCGTCTCCGACCTTCGGGATTGTCCCACCTAGGACATAGCTTCTCCTCCTTAATGGTATTACTTTTACGATTCGCTGGCGTGCACACGCCGCTAAGCTCCCCGTTGAGCGGTGATGTATACGATGCTGCGTCGATCCATTATGTCCTATGGTCATTTCCCTTTCGGGAGGAGTTTACTTTCGCAAGGACCACATGCAGTTTCATGATAATTTCCTTCGTAATTTACCTTGGAACAAAGTGGAAAAGCTCCAGAAAGTACTCTCATGTTGACTCGTGTTTGCTCCTTCCTCCGAGCCTAGGTTGCCTACAGTTCTCGAATCGCTATTTACCTGTTAGTACTTGCTCCATTCGGCGGTGACCGGCAGGTTGGCCAGATTCCTACTTCTAGGTCCAAAGGAATTCGGTCCACCCTGTCGTACATTAAATGAAATGAAGATTGTCTCTTGCTTGCTTGCTTTGCTGCCCAATATGTTAGCAAGAGTGGTGATAGAGCTTCTTCCTTACCTTCTACTTTTGCCAGCAGCCGTACTACAATCGTCCTATTATTCCTCACTGTCGATTTATTTGTTTACTTATGGTAGCTTGACGCTCGGCGCTTTTGGATGCATGGCATCTCCAGACAGGTCAAGAACTCGTCATTCTCAAAGCATAGCATTCGGAATTCTCTGGCTTGCTATGAAGTGCCTCAGCACTGCACGTGTTACAATGCTACTTCATTGATCAAAATTGTTGAAGTGCTCTGTCATTATGATAGTGTATTGATTGTCCCATCTTGTTAACGGGAATGGTCCCATCACGTCGACTGACCACAACTCATCAATCTTGGACACCGGAATTTTTATCTATTCCTCTATTGTCTCCCTTCAAGCGCTGGCATTGTTTACATGAAGCACTTATGTACCAACGTCTGTTTTCATACCAGATAGTAAGCTAGCTGCCTTAGCAAACCATATGTTCTGGTGTAGACATTATGCGCCATCTCGTGCCAAGTGACCCTCAACTTTTTGAGCAACATCAGGGTGATCACTGGCAACGGTGAGGCGCCTCTCCCTGTGTGCACCTCATACTTACGGCTACTTTGTCTTGCGGGTTATACTGGTTACGCGCGAACCGCCTAAATGATTAGCCAGAGCTTTTGGTGCTTAAAGCTCAATTCATTATGCTTCGTGTTGTCCGGCTGTTCAGGAGCCTATCATTTCGTTGCTCAAGTGTCAAACACCGGATCCTGCTCCAGCACCAAACTACTAACCTCAAAGGCAACCTTCCGCAACTCGTCGTCACACGTCGGGCGCGCTAAAAATTCCGCCGCTTCGTTGTCCCTCCTTGAGCTGTGGCTTATGTTTAAGTCGTATGCTTGAAAGTGACGTACCCACCTAGCCAACTTGCCTCAAGTTTATGGTGGACCTGATTCATTCTAACGGTTTGTGATTGGTATCGGCGTGAAAGTGATGACCCAAAAAGTGCGCCTGTCACTTGCCCAGCGCTTAAAATTATCAGGCACCCCTTCACTACTCTTGAATACTTACGTTCCAACGGCGAAAAATTTTACTAGCGTATTTAACTGTCCCCTGACTTTGCTTCAGTTTCGCTCTGATTCAGACATCATTTGCGTCTGTCGTCCTCATGAAAGTTCTTCCGGCCATCAACAGCTATCAGCGTACGGCTTTGCATGCCCATGTTACCGATTATCGCCTAAATCTCGTACAGCTTCTGGCGTCCACGTGAAGTTCTTCCTGTATCAGAACAAGCCGCACAGGGGTAATGGTAAACTGTTTAATTTCCCGGCTGAAATATTGTAATATCCTGTGTGGTCTAACCGTGCTCTAATACCGCACTTCCAGGTAAGAGCTGGGGTGTCACGAATTGCAAGCCTTTTCTCCGGCAGCGGTTGTAGCTCAACATGACTCACCTTATGACCAAGCAGTGTCACGGATGTTTTTCCTACCTAAAGATTAGGGCTATTTATCTGAAATTCAACCTTTGGATCCTTTGCAACACCGCTTCCAAATAACGGCGGTGTACTGCTTCCGATCCACTGTATATCAAGCTTTCGTCTCCATACACGGTTACAGCCTCTACCCTAAACTGCAAGCGGAGCGGCAAACGCCGGATAGTAAAGAAGCACCACATAACCCATACGGCATCCTTTTAATTTGCTACTGTTTGTTGCCAACGGTAAACGCATTCTTTACACGGTCCACTTATTTGTACGCCAGCTGACCATGGTCAGAACTCCATTCCAGTACCGTGAATCAATTTACTTCTGCAGCTTGTCAGAGATATCTGCGGCAGATGACCCGGGCTAAAACGATTCAGCGTGATTTCCTACAACATTCTTAGGCCTATTCAAAAGCGGTTGTGCTTTTGGCCTACTTCATCAAACCGAATGAAAGGTTATATAGGTGCTGAGCCTCCTTGGTTACACCTGGGTTCAACGTTTTCTGGTCCTGCTTTTTGACCCCTGTCACCAGGGGTTGCTATTCTTCTGGGTCCATGTGGAAGCGAAAGCCGAATTGCATGTTTGTGCCAACTACAAAGCCCAAAGGGGCTGTTATCATCCATGAACCGAAATTGGTATTTCCCGACAAGCGATTTCAAGGCCATACTAGTTTTCAAAAGCGCAACGACTGAGCACGTCCTGGTCGATCCAGTTCTGCGAACGTAATGTATATGCCCTTAGTTCGACAGCCGCTTTCCTCGTTTCAGGTTGACGATGGCCTCATTAGTCTGGAGAACTTCTGCCCTCATTATGTTCCATTACGCTTCTATTGACACACCGTAGAGCTGCTTACATTTCTGACTCCCGGTACCAACCACGTGCTTCGCCGTACCACTTAAGAGTATAACGTAGCCGCCGACCGCCTTAAGCACTATGAAACATGCTCGGATTTTCACTCCATTCCGCCGCTTAAGCAGGGTGACTGCGGCTCCTGCTTAGACACAACACCTCTGTTTTGCTACACACACCTTTACCATAGCTTCAATAGTACCATTTCTCAGGGACCAAAAAGATCACTCTCAAACCCGAGGACAATCCTGTTTGTAAGTTTTAGTTGGAACAAAATGATTGGTACGTCATTGTGAGTAGTAGCGCTCCCAGCGTCCCAGGTTCCCCAAAAAGAGCCATTTCCAAATATAACATGTCCAGTGTTAGGTAATGTTAACTGCTGTGAAGTCTTTCAAACCCTGCTCCCAGTGCTCTTTTATCCTGCCTACGCGATTGCTGTCTTTTTGGTCTTTGATGCTTATGCTACCGCTGGATACTGTACTAGCTCACATGTCTCTCGAGCAAGCTCCACCACGTACGTACGTAACCTAACCGCCATTAATAAAGGAAGGCCATTCAAAGAAGTTTCAACCAACATTTGTTGCGTTGACGCGCGGTGCAAATATGGAAGCGACTGCTCCAACCAGCCGCTGTGCTAGGCCGCAACCGCCAGCTGATCCGTTCCTAACCCAAGCAAAGATGTCTTGAAGCGCTGTATCGCATAATGATGGTCGGCCAGACTGTAGTACCCAGTGATCAGCGCCTCCTATGCGGCGGCCTGTCCCAACCTGCTAAGTTACATTTTGCCATCTCCAGGACGGCCTTCTCCCGTCCGTTGAGTAGACAACGAAGCGCTAGGAGCTTCGCTCATATCTGGTTTGCTCCCACTACTTCCGCAACCTTTTTGGTATTACCCAAGAATTGTCGTAAACACTTGGTCTCAACTGGCTCCGCCACGGGAGCTTGGATGTTCCACATGCGGCCTGGCACATAACCAAATATGGAGAACGTGACGCGGTTGCACGAGTTGTGTATTTGAGAAGAAATATCTACATTTTATATCATTTCTAACATAGAACAATCGGACTTATTTGCGCATATCATTCGGGGTGCCAGTTGCTTCCGCTCTGCGCCTTGTGCTATAAACGCAGCTTGCCGTGACGGCATGGTACGTGTGCAATGCTCCAGCGTCACTCATTTTAGAGGCTAGTTGAATTGTCTAGGACGCGTCCGTGGACGGCGTTGATGCATTTCTCGCTGATTCCGTCGCGTCTGCTCTTCTCACTATACTACGCTGAAGTAGTGCACCACAAGTTAATTACTCGCCTTAACATAATTGGCGAGTAGAGTACACTAATACACTGCTTGTTCGGTGATAGCTAGAACAGAAGCGTCGGTCTTGTTCTGCAGTAATATTTTACTATTTGAAGCCTCGGCGCAGTTGACAAGGCGTTCAACGCTACGCATCAGTCTACGCTGTAGCGTTGACAAAGTCACTAAGTTAGGCCCAAGGAGACGTATGTAGTCCACACATGGCAGTGACACAGGCTGGCGCGTTCCTCAAATTCGTCATTCGCTACCTTATCTGGTATTATGCCACAATATTAAAAATTGATGATGAGCGCAAATATGTTCAGTGCAAGGACGAAGTGGAAGGTAGCCAGCCTAGCGTTTAGGCATTCATTCAACTAATGCTTCATGGTCAACCTCAATTAGCAGGCTGAAGCGGCATTTTGACCTGCTAGGTTACATCGGTAGTACTCCTACCAGCGGACCCTGCCGGTTTCCGTTTCTATGACCTCAGGAGATCAGGCTCCCTGGCTCCTTTCTTGCTAACAAATGGAGTTAGCCAATGACATTCCCTAACCTTAGACATGTTCTTTTTCCTCGTGGATTTCATCATGAAGTCTTCCTAAGCGGAATAACGGGACACCGGCGTTAAAATTACGTTCGATGAAGGGCCATTCTGTCGTCTTTATGAGAACAATATCTTCTTGCTGTTAACAATTTGTGGGTGGCGCATCAAACTGGACCGGCATCTTTAGACTCAGCCCCTTATTTGGTACGTACTTTGCACCTTCCATTAGCAGCGTGTTGCTACAGGGCCACCAGCGAGAAACTCGAGGTAATTGATCCTCTAGTTTTATTACAGCTGTTTCAGCAACGAAGGGTGCGTAACAAATGAAGTCAGTTCACTTAGTGTGGAAGCTTCAAACGTCTTTATGGTGACATCGTTGGCGTTGAAACTAACTTTCTCTACACTCGCATGGCCACGGTGGTGGTCGGCCTTTGCTATGGAACCGACATCTGACTACTTTGTTCTGAAAATCAGATGCACCTTTAAGTCCTTGAACATGGTTGCATGCAGAGCATCACCTGTGTCGGAAGGCACAGTTTCCTCAACGGTGATGTGTGTAGGTGTGCGTGAGGCAGTGATACTCAAGCTAGTTCCTTTGAACAACAGACCTCACTATGTAACACACTTTAACGCTCGCACATAATACGTATGCAAGTTCACCGCATAGAAAGGAGGCTCCTGTTTTGTGTTCTAGATGTAAGGCGGCGCAAGGCCCGTGTTAGGTTAACTTCGACGGGACAGCGAGTAATAAAAACACCCAAAGCCAAACTTGGTGCCGCCAGTTTGTCTCGTCTTCTAGTCTAGAGTCCACACGCATCGCCTTGTGCTTAACTTAAAAAATTTTAAGATATGGCTCACAGTCAACACCAGCAGCAAGGCTGCTGCCATCTTTTTGTCAGTTTGTCTGTTTGTATTGGCTTCGGTTTTAAATTATCTGTGGGGTATTGGCAGACGTTGACGCGGTGCAGCGAAAGCAAAAACAAAGCTTTCACACCCGTAAACATTTGGTGTGTCGCTATGATTTCAATGGCTTCGCTAAAGTTATATCTAACCTATACGTCGTGTGTGAAAATATGATTAGCAACTCACATCGTGTTGACCAGCAGCGTAGTCAGGCAGTTGCTCTCTCAGTGCCTAAAGGCAAATGCTCAGTAATTTTGCATGACACATAGATTGAGGTGGTAACCAAGTTTAAAGCTATGCAAAATGACACAATCGAGCTTAAATGTAAATTGTCATTTTTTCCTCAAACTGAGAATGTTAGTACTAAACTTGAACCCTTTATCATCTTGGCACAAATGGCTAGCCAAACAACCTCGTAGTGCCGGCTGGGTGGTGCGCTTTTAACGGGTACCAGTAACCAGTTCGGCAGAGGTGTTCTAGGACGTGACGCGTTTTCGACTGGAAAGCGTTCTCCCTCTAAAAAGGTAAATATGTGTGCTTGTCAACACTGCGACGTGGCGAATGTGGCACACCACATGCTAAAGCCACTGCCTTGTGGATGTCCAGAAAATGCTATCCAATCCACGAATATCAATCGCCCATCATCGCATTTCTGACGATGACTAACGGGCAAAAGTGCTGCGCAGCATGCAAAATTACTAGCTACGTAGCTACGTTCATACGTACATGCATACGAATACACCCACATGCACATTCACCGCCAAAAATGTATTTAGTACACTTTTGCGCACATGATCATGCTTGGTAAGGAGGGCCACGCACGTATAAGAATATATGGTAACTATTGTAGTTCTATCCTACTTGCTGCTGCTCAGTTGGACAACGTCGCATCCAACCTACCTAGTAGCGTGCAATAATCTACTAATGCGTTTGTGTTTAACCTTATAAACAGAACTTCACTGGAAACAGTACAATAAATTCTGCTTAAGGCGGGAGGAATGGGCGTTGTAAAGTGATGCTGATACGTCCAGTCAGTAAACCGTCCTATACCTCTTTTACTTCATCGGCTCTAAAACCGTTTGTGTCTTTATTAAAAGTTACAATGTTATAACCAACCACATCAAGTACCAAAAGTCAATGTTGTCCACGACAGAATACCACTGCAGAGAGAAATAATGAACATCTTGTCGTCATCACTGGACTGGAGTTGTTGCTATTCAGAGGAAATGCTTACCATAAAAGCACCACAGTCGGCCGCCAGCCCAACCGCCCACACATGCCGGTATAGGAAACTATTCCTCAAGTATTCCCGGCTGCATATATCACAAGCAAATACGATCGTTTCCTCAGTAAGTTTCCTTAAGCCAAGTCCCCTGTTCTTTCAACACTCCTCAGCTTAGCAGTCCCAGCCCCTCAATATCTCAACGCACCAAGAAAACGCAACAGACCATGAGTAACTTAAGCCAGGCTTACCATTATCTCCACAGGGGAAACCTCATGGTTTCAGCCAAAACCCTTCGTTTAAATACGTCGACTCCTTTACTCAGCATAGTTCCACTTTGTCCACACCTGTACCACACACACTGGCTGCATCAGTTGACTTGGACCGCTCTCACAGCGCCTTCACTAGCTGCGTGAAAGGCTTAACTTCGGCTGAATCGTGATCTTAGGTGGCTGAACTTACTAGACCGACCCACCACATCCGACAGCATACCTGCGACAGCCCACGTTACCAGCAATGTAAAAAGCCCAATGTCACCCAGCTAACAACAAAGTCAGCCAGCGAGACTCTCATGACACTTTCATTTGGCCTGCTGTTAAATCACTAGATCAGTCGGCGCTGCAGCACCTATGTTTCGCTACAAAGCACCTCCAAATATCTGTCCACAAATTCAGTGCGATCAAAAACACCCAAATAAATAAAAATGTTAAAGGAAACGTTTACTTTTAGTCCTATGCTAAAAGCTGTGCCCGCAGGGCCCAAGTCAATTACGTAAAACAGTTCCATACTCTTGCATGAATAAAACAAATATTAGGATTAATACTTCCCAAATGCTAGAGGGTGGGTTACCACAGTTTACTTGCTTACACGTATGGCATCGTCGGATCTTCCGTTGATATTCGTGCGTACTTCATCTATGTCTTTCATAGTAATTATATGTTAATCCTTGGAGGCCAAAACACAGTGGCGTCATCAGATATTTATCGTTATTTGGCAGACCAGAGCCCTGATGACCATTTCTAGATGTAACAGATTCCACCTTCAGCGGAGCGTTTCCGCGCATACAGACATGCAGGTTTATGGCAGCCAATGACAGCAGAAGTGATAATAAAAGATTCAAAACGAGCTTCCATGACAGCAAAGTTAAAGGATTAAATATGTTACAAAAATGCAGTTAATAGAGTGTGATAATTGTACAAACAATACTCCGTGATTCTTTATTGTTATCCGTTTCACCTTTTGATGTAGAATACACACTCGCGAAATTCGAATTCCTATTCTGTCGTTCTTAGGGAACCTCTGTT
>OX104066.1:135667857-135690449 GCA_944474145.2 Dicrocoelium dendriticum | reverse complement strand
AGGTTGCCTAGTCTTCGCGGTCATCTCATGAAGCTACACAAGCCGCGTTCTGACCGGATCAGGGCGAAAACTCGGTTAGCGCATAGAGTTATCGAGCGCTAGAACTCGCTTCCAGAAAGTATAGTCAGTGAACCTACGGTTAATGGTTTCGAGCGTCAGTTAGACGCTCTTGGGTGGCAACACGAAAACTTTCCCTTCTCCTAACCATATCCATCTTCAAACTTTTAGTTCTTATTCTGTCATTCTCTTCACTCTTTGGTGTTATCGTTTATCTAAATGACGTTCATTCCCCTTTATCTTCTAGTTACTTTCTACTTCTTTCTTACTTCACGTAACCTACACAGCGGGGCCTGCTAGTGCAGGGAACGTAGGTAGTAATTGGTTGATCAGGGTGTGTTTCTGGTGTTTCCTTTTGGGTCTATCAAGAACTAGCACCTTATCATTTCCTGGATCAACGATTTGCTCAAGAAGGAACACTCAAGGGGTTTTCCTATCGTTCCAGTTTATCTGAATCTGATTAAAGTTGTACTGGCCAAGGCGTCTTTGGCGTTTACTGGTAAGTTTTCCGTTTGTTCCCACTTTTGTCCAGTTTTGCACCTTGTTTTTGCCTTTTTATTGCTGTCGTTTTCCTTTTGTACACGTGTTATAATTCTACTCTGTATTCCGCATGACCATGTCTGTCTCACTAACCATCGAGACGGATGGACCTATGGGGTCCTTTTTTGATGAGTCTACTACAGCTTGCAGACAGGTTAACTGTTCAGAGCCAGTAACCAATGTATTTGGTGGTATGCAGTGTACCGTCTGCTGCCGCTGGTATCACGAAAGCTGTACCGGCCTACAAGCTGACAAGTACATAATGTTATCATCAAGCATTCGCTTTCTTTTCAGCTGTGCTGAATGCTGCGCTCAAAAATAGACGCGCCCGGCTGTCACCGGTGCTAAACCTTCAGCGCTGGCTTCGAGGTTGTAGATGTTGAGGAGGCGATAGCTAAACTCGCCTCTATTGCGTCGCTCGATACGAAACTGGATTTGATTTTAAAATCCCTGAATATTTCGCTTGAAGGCACCACAATAGACGTCAACATGGTTGACGATCCATCCGCTGAAATCTGTCGCTCGGTCATAAAGTCCCACATCCTACCGGCCAATCCAGGTAGCATTGCTGGCTGTCCTCATGAGCCGACCAAAGTGAAAAAATAGGGTGCGGAAGTACCAAAAGCTCTCTGCTAAACCCGGAGAATTAGTTGCCACGGCATCAAAAGGATGCAGTCTCTGACAGTCGTAAATTCGTCTGACGATTGTGCACAGGAGAATCTTCCGAAGATGCTGACCGTCTCGGCAGCCAGTAAACAAGCCGGTTCTGACGAAGTGCTGGTAACTGCTCAATGCGATACAAGGCCAACGGTCTATGCTCCAGTGAGCCAAAAGAAGAAGCGGACTAGATCTGCCCGTAAAACTTCGAACCGGATTGAAGACCCAGGAACTAGTAAGACACCGGCAATAGAGCGGAAAACCTACGCTACCGTTGCTTCGACGTCGTTTGTGGAGGCAGGGACAGTCCCACCGCCAGTGGTGAAAACAGCTAGTATAGGTGTCGAATCCAAGGCACATGGGGTAAACACTCCCCGTCGTGCCGACTCTTTCACGGATAGTAGTGTTATATTCCTTAACGTTGCTGAATCTCCGGCTGCTCTCCCAAGGGAACGCCACTTGGGTGATATCAAGTGGCTCAAACTGTGTGTCAGCAAGCTGCTTCCACCTGGTTTCCCTGGTGTCACTGTCAAAAAGCTGACCAGATTGGGGAACGTCCCTATCGCTACGCCAAATCCACGGCCCCGACTGCTTTGCGTGGTCCTTTCTACCCTGGAGGAACGCAAATCATTACTACGGTTTGCATTCAAAGTTAAGGTTAGTGGTGTCAGCGTTCAGCCGGACCTTCCACTGGCAGAAAGATTGAAGTTAAGGGAGGCTATCAAAGACCACAAAACTAGACGGGTGGCTGGCGAACAAAGCCTCCGTCTGGTGGGTTTTTAGGTGGTCAGCCGGAAGTTATTTTCCGCCCCATCAAAGCCCATCCTGATGGCGCACGACCCAGGGATGGTCGTGCTGGCTTCCTTGAGGTAGTACTTAGCAACATGCGTAGCCTAAGGAACAAGGTGCACGAGTTGGGTCTACTTGTAGACAAATCTCGTCCCGACATACTTACTTTCACTGAAACGTGATTGTCTCCGGATATCACGGACGGTATGTTTACCTGGCTACGCGCTGCTTAGTACTGATCGCTCCGTTGGTTGTCAAGGCGGAGGCGTTGTACTGTATGTGAGCTGTAACAGATTTGTTGACGACCTGCACATTCCAGTCGTCGGATCAGACTGTTGAAGCCCTATTGACTGGTTTGTACACTTCCTCTACCCAGTTTACAGTTGTAGTGATACCCAAGAGTCCTGGACGTTCCTCCAAGGGGATACTCGACTTTATTCGCACTCAGTACGCAAAAAGTGTTTAGTTCTAGGGCACTTCAACCTCCCGTAGGTCTGTTGGGCCGATCTTGCTTGCAATTCAGTGTCAGGAACATTCGGTGCAGCCTTTCTTTGGCTGACTCTCCAAGTGCTTTTGCACCAATTCATGGACTTCCCCCTAGGTATATGGACAATTAACTGCCATCTACTTTAGATCTGGTTTTCGCTAAGTCCATCGACTTCGTGACTGACGTTTCGTACGGTGTCCCTTTAGGGTCCAGCGATCACGCATGCATATCCTTTCGATGTGCTCTTTCAAAGCACCAAGAGACCGCTGTTGAATTACTTCCGAATATTTAGCGGGCGGACTTTAGTGCAATACGAGCTAAGGCTTCAGTTCTGAACTGTGAGATCTCGATGACTGACTCTGTCCAGTTAGCCTGAGATAAATTTAAGGCATACCTTACGAAGGTTTCCACTCCCTATATTTCACTCATGAGGAAAAGAGGGTTAAAGGCAGACGCTATGGATAGATACCACAGGCAAGTACCTACTCAAGAAACGGTCTAGATGTTGGCGAATCTACCAAGCGACTCCATCAGCCACTACCTGTGATTGTGATCGAAAGACTAGAAATAAATATAAGCAACATCTCAGGACTGTTCGTCTCCAGTACTAGCAGGGTTTAGCAGACTCGGTCGCACTTAATCCTAAGAAGCTTTTTGCTTATGTTAAAAGACGCGGCGAGGCAAAACTGTCTATACCAGCTTTATTGCGAGCAGACGGGACCCGTGCGCAAACTGACTATGACAAGGCTTGTATACTTGGTGATCAAAATACTGGGGTCTTTGCTCGGGAGACCTCTTTACCACAGGTTGAATTGGTTTCAAGAGTTCAAGAGGATACTTGCTCAGCTGAATTTAGCAAAACGGAGACTCAGGTCTTCGAACTACTGCAAGGCATTAATCCCTGTACAGCTTCCGGTCCTGATTCAATTCATCCGAAGCTGTTGCATGAATTGGCCACTGAGCTGAGTGGTCCGCTCACATGCGTGTTTTCCATATCGCTGGACACCTGCAGCCTACCTTCGGAATGGAGGGTGGCAATCATCTGTCCGACTTTTAAGGGTGGTGACAGCGAACTACCGGCCTGACAGTTTGACAAGCATAGTAGTCAAGTTGTTTGAAAAGCTGATAAGGGATTCAGTGGGGAACCACCTGAATAGATTCAACCTTCTCAGTGTTGCGCAACATGGGTTCCGCAAAGGATTTTCATGTCAGACTAATCTACTTGTAGCTCGTGAAAGCTGGCCCGAAGCGGTAGACAGTGGCTACGCTGTAGACGTGTTCTTCAGAGATTTTTCGAAAGCTTTTGACACTGTTCCACATCTTCCATTCTCACTAAAGTTGAGATCTTACGGGATATCTGGTCGCGCCCTTCAATGGGTGTCTGCCTTCCTTGAGTGGAGGGAACAGTGCGTACTGGTGGGGCGTAGCCTTTCGCACAGGCAAGCTCACCTTAGTGGCGTCCCGCAGGGCTCAGTATTAGGGCCGTTGTTGTTCGCGATCTATGTAAATGACTTGGCGGGAGAGCTAGGGGTATCATCACTAATGTTTGCTGACGACCTTAAGCTCTGGAATATTGTGGATATTTCGGGGTGTCATGAGGCAATTCAGCGTGCCTTGATTAGGCTCTGGGAATGGTCTACCTTAGGGTTGATGCCCGTAAATAGGGCCAGGTGCACTGTTCTCCGAATAGGAGCTGCAAATCCTCCCACCAGATATGTTGTCGGCGCTGGTGAACTCCCTGTTGTCACTCAGCAGGTTGATTTAGGAGACGTACACGCGTCAGCACTTCATTCTGGAGACAACTGGAAGAAGGCTGCTTGGCGAGGGTTTCGTATGATGTGGTTTATCCGCCGCTCTTTCGGAATCTTTAGGGCCAATTTGTTTGTGAAGCTATTTTCGGCATTCGTCTGACCCTACCCGGAATATTGTATTCAGGATTGTCTACCATGTCTTAAACGAGACAAAATGGACTTGGAGAGGTTGTTACTAGTGGGCACTCGGTTAGTGCAGAGTCTACGGGGACAGACGTATCCTGAACGCTTGCTCAGTTTGGGTATGTACTCCATGCACTACCGAAGGATAAGAGGGGACCTGATTCTCACTTTTCGTATTTTGACGGGTGAGATTGGCCCGGACTTGTCAGGGCCATTTAGTCCCGCTACGTTACCTAATCCCTGCGGTCACCCACTGAAACTGCATAAACCATGGTCTGATAGGATTAGGACGGAAACTCGTCTATCGCTCCGAGTTATAGATCGCTGGAATTCGCTTCCAGATCACTTGGTTAGGGAACCTGCGGTTAAGGGTTTTGCGTGCCAGCTCGATGCTCTTGGGTGGCACCAGCAAACCTTTCCTCTTTCCTAGCTGACTCCCCTCCACTATTCACTTCCTTTTTTAATGATTCAAATATCTTGGTATTCCACTTGCTTAGCTCCGTCGCAACGCGATTGGACCTTAACGTGATGCGACGGTTTGCGTACCTCATTGATCCATTGAGCTATACTGGATGATGCCTCCGAGCATCTTGAGAGCTACTCCTACCAAGTTGGCCCATGGGGAGAGGTCAGACAAAGTCTCCTGGTTTTCCAGGTTGGGGGTTTGAAATAGGATGGCGTCCATTTCTGTAAAATTAAATCCTTGCCTCCTCCCAGCTGCCTTGCGGAAAGGCTTTTGAGCCAAAGGCTTTGGATGAGGACCCTAATTGTCCTCCTGTCTAGGTCTGGGCGTCCTGGCAGTATCTCAGCCCACATACAACTATGACATTTTCTTCAAACATAAACTTCATCCTGCATCGGCCGTCGCGCAGATTATCAAGGGTCGCCTTATCTGCTGCATACAGCAGGGCGGATAAGCGATAAGCATGCTGCTGCTGGCGCCTCCCTTCTTTCTTTTCCACCTTTTTCGCTTACTCCCATCCCGGCCCCCCATTACTAACCTTCCTTCTATAATTCCCAGCCTAAGTGACAGCAACCGAAGTGCTACTGGAGTAGAACCATCTGCAGCCACCATCCCACAGCACCTATCGGACGCTTATCGGCAAACGTCCCTTATAAGGCTACGCTGTCCCGTTTCCATGGCGACATTCAACGTCCGCACTCTAAGACAAACAGGTCAACAAGCTGCATTGGCAAGCACCTTGGACACACTGGGTGTTGATGTGGTTTGTGTGTCCGAAACTAGGATTAATGACCCTGACGGGGTTATTGAATTGACTGCACCCGGCTTATCCTCTCGTTATTGGTTGCACACATCCGGAGATGCCGATGCGGCACTCACGGGTCAAGCTGGTGTAGGTATCATTCTCTTCTCCAAGGCTGAGTCATCATTGGTTGATTGAATTCCGGTGAACAGCCGTTTATGTGCAGCCTGTTTGACGACATCAGCTAAGGTGAATTGGCGAAGTAGTGCAAAACGCTGTTTGTTTGTGATTTCCGTTTATGCTCCCACCGACTGCAGTGCTAATGCAGTCAAGGACACTTTCTATCACTAACTGCACGCCCTACTACTACGCCATGGACTTTATCGGAAGGCGCACAAAGCGTCTCCTCCGATTGGCATCGGAGAAATTGTCCCAGCCCTCGGTCAGGCAAGCCTATCAAGAAGCATTGCATAGCGAACTCTCGCTGTCTTGTCCTAATGACACTAAACTTCAGTGGAATAGGATCTAGGCCGCCATGCACGACGCAGGGGCATCTGCTTGTGGCACTATCAGTCGTCACCGCACCAGTCACTGGATATCCGAGAGGTCCATGAACTTGTTGGAAGCTAGAAGACACCTCCCGGCTGGTTCTGAACACAATGTGACCAGGCGGGCTATTAGGCGTGAACTAAAGCGGAGCCTACGTGCTGACAAGGAAGCCTGGTGGACCAGTCGGGCTCAAGAAATGGAGAAGGCAGGAGCAGTCGGCAATTACCGCAAGCTCTTCCATATAATCCGCACCACTGGTCCCAGAAAACCAGGCGCAAGTGAGACAATCAGAGACAGCGCGGGTGCGCTGATACACAATAAAGAGCGCCGTATGGCTCGTTGGGCTGAACACTTTGAAGATCAGTACAGTTGACCCCTTGCTCCCGGATCTCTTTTTACTCTGGTGATGCAGTACCTGCCATGGACGGTTAGTTTAGAGCCTTCGGCGGAGGCCGAGTTCCGAAACGCGATCACAGCCCTCAATCGTTTTCTTGCCGCTGGCCCGGATTCCCTCCCACCTGCACTATTTAAGGATGGAGATGAGATCCTCTGCAGGGCACTGACCTCCCTATTCCAACGTATCTGGAACGAAGAGAGTGTACCGGCTAATTAGAGCGAATCGATTATAGTGGCAATATACAAAAATGGCAGTCGCGCAGCGTGTTCTAACCATAGGGTATTAGCCTAAGGCCAGTTGTGACAAAATTGCTTGCCTCGATTATCGTTCGTCGCCTCACTGCAGAACGGGAATCTCGGAGTAGGGAAGAGCAGACCGGTTTTCGCCCAGTACGTGGCTGTATAGACCATATATTTACTTTGCGGCAGGTGCTGGAGCATCGCCACGCATACCGCAGACCGACAATAGCTGTGTTCCTCGATTTCAGGCGTGCGTTCTATTCGGTCGATCGATCGATTCTGTTCGAATTATTTGCGCGGAAAGTGTTCCCACGAAATATGTAAACATCCTTCGTGCTCTATACTCGAACACTAGAGGCCGCGTCAGGGTCTATGGTGTCCTATCGGATAGCTTTTCGACTACAAGTGGCGTTCGTCAGGGTTGTCCGATTTCCCCGTTTCTCAATTTCGTCGTGGATTCTACCATGGAGTGTTCCCTGACGGAATCTTACGATGTAGGCGTTGAAGTGCTGCTTGGTGAAATGTTAGTTATACTTAATTATGCGGACGATATCGTCTTGCTTTTCGACGATGTTGGGGCGGCACAATCAACCCTGAATAGCCTGTCCAGAGTGGTCCCATTATTTGGTATGCACTTCGTACCTTCAAAGTGCAAAGTGTTGCTGCAGGACCACCAGCCACTTGATGACCCCTTGACGCTTGCTAACGAGGAACTCGAGGTGGTTAATCAATTCACTTATCTTGACAGCTGCATCAGCAATGATAGGCGCATAGGAACTGACGTGAGCTCACTCATTGCAAAGGCCAGAGCTGCCTACTTGAACCTGCGTCATCTTTGGCGATAGAAGGGAGTTTCCCTCCGTCTGAAAGGCCGTGTATACAAGACCACAGTGAGGGCCGTTCTGCTCTATAGTAGTGAAACTTGGCCCCTTCGGTCTGAAGATCTGAGGCGCCTTCAAGTCTTTGATCATCGTTTTCTGCGAAGCATTGCTGTTGTCGAATGGCACCAGCGTGTCCGCAACGATGATGTGCGTAGGCGAGTACCTAGGAGGGCCTTGTTCAGTCCACCAGGTGTAAAATGGCGCAAGGCTCGAGGTAGACAGAAGTTGACTTGGCAGCGGGAAATGAAGTCACTGACAACCAAACTGGGTGCCGTTGGTCCGTCTCGTCTTCTGGGTTGAAGTCCACGTGACTCACCTTGTGCTTCGCTCGAGACCTTGCAGGACATGGCTCGCAACCGACACCAGTAGCGCGTCTGCTACCGTCTTCTAATCGGATTGTTTGTTTAAAGTGTGTTTGGTGCTGAGTTATCTGCGGGGTAATTTCTGATTAGGACGCGTGGCAGTGAAAGCAGCAAGAAAGCCGTCTCGCCGATGCCGCTTTATCTTTGCACGATAGCCAGCTTTTTGTTACGGTATGTTGTCTACCCAAGTTGTAGGCGCCTTGACCCAGAATGTTTGCTTAGCGCATTAAGGTTTTCAGGTAAGTCCCCTTTCTCTCCCTTTTCTTATTCTATATTTCATAGGTCCTCAAGGTTGTATGGCAGCGAAGCATCAGTTCAAATGGCTGATGTAATGCTGTTGATGATGATGATGATGACTTGCTTAGCTCCTTTCAGTTTCTTTTTTGTCTTCTGAGTTTACATTTTTCTCTTTCTTACTTCCCGTAACCGACCCAGCAGGGACTGCTAACGCTGGGTACGTGGACATTAATTGGTTGGACAGGGTGTGATGCAGTCTTTGTTTTAGGTCCGTCAGTATTACAAAGTTCGCCAACTCTTGGTTCAGCGACTTGCCGAAGAAGGAACACCCACAGGGTAATCCTATCGTTCCAGTACCGCTTGATCTTGAACTTGAACTAGCAACAAACACTTTGCTATGTATGTAACCAGCAGTAAACCGATAGTTGTACAGGCTGCGGAAATTGTAAAGTAATGACGAGGAACAAAGACGTTAGGTTCTACCGTACGTAGTGCAATATGTCAGGGCACTATGTGTAGTGCAAGTGGTAGGTGTAGGCAAGGAGTCTCCAAATCTTGAGCGTGTCAAGAAAATATTGAATTATGATTTTAGTCGACTTGCCAGTATGTAGCTGTGGGCAGTGACTTTAATCAGCGGCAAGTCACTTCCGCCACGTCGCAGTGTTGTTAAACGGATATTTGTGGCTTTTATATGGAGAACGCTTGATAGGCGAAAACCACCACCACCTGAAACACTGTCAGAAACCCCTTTGCACATTAATCTACAACTGGCAGAGCAGCTTGCCGACGGATTTCACACACGGTTTTCCGCAGTCAAATGACTTCCAATTTCATCTGTTCGTTGATCAGATGTCTTGATCAGGGCCGCCAGAATAGCTGAGGTCAATCGAGGATGGGAGATTCACGAAGAGTTGTCTTTGCGAGTGTCCAGGTGAGCAAAACCTCAGTTATTTGCGTTGGGATTTTTCAGGTGTATGTATACTTTTCAGGAATGCGAAGCCACCGTGGCCAGCTAACATTACTGGACAACGGTCATGGCAGTCAGTGCAGTTGTATCCATTTAGTGTACAGCCATGTTTTTGTAGCTCCTTGTGAGTTAGGTCCCGTCCCGGGCAAAAACTGTTTCTTCGTCCAATTCCAGATCAGCAAGTAGTTCCAGACCTCGGAGAAGAGGGAAGGTGAGAGACAACCAAGGCAGCAAAGAACAGGCGTAGAGACAAACATTGTTAATGTCCTATGTTATAACATTTAGAGTGGTGACAAACTGATGTACAATTTGCAACAATGGTTGTGCTGAAAGTGTCTTTTGAACGTTCTACAAAAGCAGTGGACGTATAGGCTGATTTGTACCAACAACATGGAATACAGAGCGTTGCACCATTAAGCAAACAACGCAGTACCGGTTTGCTATGTTGTAAGTGTTGCGTGGAAAGACCGAAAGTGGAATTCAAAAACCAGTGGCGTTTGAATGGTGGATGAACAGCTGGTGGCCAGCGTACTTCCATAGGGTGCGCAGAATGAGTAAGTGAAGTTATAAATGGCTTGCGATGAAAGAGTTTCAAAGGTCAATTGTTGGTAAAGCAACGGATAGATAGGACTCAAGAACGAAGTAAAAATGTTCTGGGGATCTAGCCAGAATGATGACACAAGGGTACTAAAAGAATAGTGCTCTGGCCGGCTGAGAGAGGAAATGCCTGTGCGAGAGTTTGCCTCCTACATAAATAAGTGTCGGAACCTTTGCTGCAAAAGCGGATACAGAACACCTACAAAGGATTGGGTAAGAGGCGGATGTACTGCCTAGGTGCAAAAGCATTGCTCGATAGAAGTGAAGTAATAAAGATCAGTTAAATTAAAGCGAACATGCGGAACAAATGTATACGCAGCGTCGTGCAGAGAAACGAGTTTTCTAGGATGCTAAGAAAATGGTACTACTGTATGCTGATGCAGGAAAAGCCAGTGAGTATGTTGGACTCAAACATGAGTAAGTGCCGCAAACATAGCAGCGAGTAAGTGATAACTGAACACCTAGAAACAAGTGGCTAACGGGCGTCTGTGTGCTGATCAGCTGAGATGAGTGACGAACATAAAACTAAGAAAGGTTAATTGACCGAAGGGCAGCGAATAGCCGGAATGCAAGCGTACATTAAGGTTGCTGTGTATATCAGAACATGAGGCCTAACCGCAGCACCTAGGGTGCTAAGATAATAGTACCAAGCTGGGCAGAGCCGCGGACTGCTAGCCCGAGAGCCGGATGATTGCAGGTAAAAGCGTCTGAGACATTACAGCGAGTAAGGGATAAATGGGCATCCAGAAATATGAGGCAAAACAGCGGCTTAGGCTGAATACATGGATATGATTGCACGACAGAAGAAAGCTAAAAGAGATTTTATGATGTGAGGACAGCGAACGGGAGAAGCGCAAGTATGCAATGAGGTTGTTAAATAATTCAGAATATAAGGGCTAAGACGCATCGACGCGCAGATAATCAAATCATGCTGCAGTGCTAATGGAATATAACTAAGGAAGCCTGAGCCGTGAGAAGCAAGTGCGAGAGCTGAAATACAACTATTAGGTGTCGCAGACGAGTAAGTGACAGCTGAGCATCTAGCAAAGAGCAGCGATGCGCGAACCGGATAAGATAATGAAGGTCGCCAGAAGAGAGCTAAAAGGTTGAAAGAAGTAAGGACAGCAGACAGGAAGAATGCAAGCATACACCAAGTTTAATATGGGAGCCATACCATATAGCGCTGAAGCACGGCGGCGCTTAGGTACATAATTCATGCCGGGGTCTGGGATAATACTATTTGGAATAGAGCCAGGAAAAGCTAGTCCGTGAGCTGGTCACTTGCAGGTAGAAAAGTCGAGGACGATAGGAGAAAGTCTAGAATAGAGAGGCTAAGACGGGGCTTTGCGCTTACTTGCTGAGTTAGGAAGGAGTGCTAGCAGAAAGCAAGAAAGTTTACATGAAGGAAGGACATTACACAGGCAGAATGCATGCATACATTAAGGCTACTGTGGACGTCGCAGCATATGAGGCAGAGGCGCCCAGATACTGAGTCAGGTTAAGGTGCTAAGATATTACTGACAAGGTAGACTGAGCCGGAAAGTGCCGGTGCAAACTCTGGACTCCTAGCTGCGCAGGTATCACAGACGTTGCAGCGAGTAATGGATAAACGAACTTTTAGAATTGAGAGGCTTGGAAGCAGCTGTGCACAGACCACATGATTTATGTTTGCTGAACAGAAGAGAGCTAAGAAATGTTTCTTGAAGAAAGGACAGCGAACGGATGAAGCACAGGCATATGATATGGCTGCTAAATAGTTCAGAACAACAAGGACTATCTGCAGGTCGCTACAGGCACAACAAGCGCAAAATCACGATTTTAAAATGATTAGCGATAATTTCGTTCCAATTACCTGCCTTTAGAAAATCGTCCAAAACCATGCATCTTTCCTCAAGGGCGATGCGATTAGTTTAGCTTTTCCCAGATTATCTGTACTCTGAAATCCTTCAGAAATCCTCCGGCAATTGTTTAGAACTCTTTTGGATATAGTTTGGAAATGCTGAAAACCTTTTTAGAAACTATCCGGACATTATTAACAACTATCCGGAAGGTGTTGAAAATCCTCAAGAAACGATTGGTACTCCTGTGATGATGGCCAACAATCATGATCATCTATGTGTACAGTGCATATTCAGCACAGCTAGTACGCTAAAATATATGCTAATATATGCTATTTCCACGTAACTTACTGTTCGGCGCTAAGCTAGCACCTGAATGTTGCTAGCATGCTTCCTGAATGCATACCTGCGTAGTTATAACGATATATGTTCTACCTAAGCGAAAGGGAGATAATTCTACAGTGGCACACGAAGCGCATGCAAGGTGCAATGTTCATTGTACACAGACCGCGCAGAAACAAGAACGCAAACCCAAACCACATCCAGTAAAAGTGTCAACAACACCGAAACGAAGCAAATTTATGTAGAAAATGATTACATTCATAACAATTCTACGAAAACTTTAGCCTTCAATGCTTTTGTTTAGATCCGCAATTTCTACTGCCTGAAATGTAAGTATGAGTAGATAGTATCCGTAACTGCTTACATGATCAAGACTACTGTGGCCTCCGTCGGATGTACGTTGTGGGGCGTTTTGCCGTACGGTGTGCAACCAATTTCTGACAGATTTCGTGACATCCGAGGTCACACCGACAGACCCAAATCGAGCAGGCAGCACAGCTCCAATAGATTTACAGATAACAACTACAGCTTACCGTGGTCTTCCGGAAAGAGCAGACACTCTGCGCTCTGGAATGCTTCATGTTTGATGCGACACTGCGCATCATCAACGCGGACATCATGTTCCTGGCCTCGTTCCCATTTCCCCTGTGTACGGTTTCCATGTATTGCACCTAATGAAGTGATAGCTATGTAGTTTTACGGTTACCAATTTATCTGTTACCAATTTATCTTTGGATTGCATTTCGCCCAGAACAGCAGCAAATACCAGTAGCACAGAAACGGAAAAGTTTGCACAGGAAATTCCGATGTGCATTTCCTACGTGAATGCCGTAAAGCTTCCGTTAAGCAATTCAACTTTTCGGACATGCTTTTGGACAGGCTGTCCCATCACCAGTTCATTTCTACACGAGACGATGCATGCATTTAGTCGACATTCTAACATTACCTATAATGCACATAAGAATTTGTGTAAGGTCTGTCATCACAGCATTCTGGTTTCGTTGAATGCGCGCAAGTGTACCTATGAGAGAGCAAAAATTATTGTATATACTCGCCAAACCTGGGCTCCTTTACTGCTCTCGATGTGGGTGGTGAGTGACTAACCGTTTCTAGAACTGACGGCAGCGAGGAATAACTTTAGGAGATAACATACCCGGACAAGGGAGATTAACCCCAGGTTGGCATACATGTGGTAGCGGCTTGTTGCTGAGCCCCGCAAGTCCGCTGCATAGCTGCAAGATGCCACGGGGATTTGCACAATGCATGCAGACTCTGACGCAAGCTCAAATAATGCTAGGCGTGCCGCACGGTAGGTAGCGTCGGCCGGTTCCTTATTTTTCCGCGGGCAATCTTCTCCCTCTTTCCCCTCAGAAATCAGCCTGATCGCGTTCCGTTTGCAGTGTTTTAGGACGTCAAATAACAGGCTACGTACGTATGACGCTTCGGGGACGTTCCAATAGCAAAGATTGCATCCATATCTAATGATAACGTCCTGCCTGAATACGCTCGTACCATTAATAAAGCGTAATCAAAATCATCTTTAAAATGATTTGTCAGAAAAGAACTTACCGGCAGACATGATAATTTTCACATTATGTATGCGGCCCCCTGGGGAAAGTAACCGATGGTTTTTGGTCACCATATTTTACAAATGATGCTGGATTTCGGGAATCAAGGCACCACGACCGTCCTGCCCCAGCCACATGCTGCTGAGAACAGTGACACCGGAGATTTGTTTAAGTTCAAGTTCAAGTGGGACCGGAACAATAAGAAAATTCCGCGCTTGTTCAACCTTTGAAGACTTGGTTGATCCAACAAGAAAACCGGTGCCTTGATGTGCTAAATGAGAGCCACCTCAACGCAAACGATTCACATGGGCAATCAAACAATGACCACTGCCCTGCAATAGCAGTCCCCGCTGTGCCGGCCACAAGAAGAATAAAAGAAAACAGTAAGGTCAGTAAAGGAAAGGAAACAGAGGAGAAGACTGGCTTATCAAATTTCCTAGGCAATATTAAGATGTACCGTAAAATGAGTTAAAGAATCGCAGGTTGTAGTAGACGAGTAACGTTTAAGACATGAAGAGGAAGACTTTAAACTGCAGACCGAGGGAGTCAAGTCGACGCTCGAACTCTTTCGCCGTCGGTGCAATCACGACGTCTGCAGGCAATGCGTTCCGATAAGCTATGCCCCTACGCGATAACCGAGAAGCTGCCTAAACCCGATCAGACCGGGTTTTGCGCAAATTTAATGGTGGCCACGAAGGGTTGGCGCTCGAGTAGGGCGAAACAGTCCAGGACCAAGCTGACCCATCAATATACGATATGTGAGGACCAAGTCGCCCTGAAGCCGCCTGTTATACATGTTAAACATTTAACATAAGTAGCCTCTCAGGGTACGTCAGCTTCTCTAATCGGTGCAAGATTTTCGTCCCGGACCGCAGAACTCTTTCAACTGCCATCTTATCACGAACCAGGCATATAGGACAAGCCTGAACGCAGTATTCCAAGCGCGGCCTTACGAAAGCCGAAACTAGTCTAACGAACATTTCGGTGTTGGTAATCCCGATTGACCTGCGAATCATCCACAACATGCTGAAACCTTTGCGCGCAGCTGCCGTCTAGTGTTCACTTGACTTAAAGTTGGATGACAGCAAAACACCGAGGTCAGGTTGGAATTGAATTCGCGGTAGTTCGTTGGCACCAAGCACATGACGCGTCGGCGGGTCATTCAGACCAACGTGTAAAACTGAACATTTGGCTAAATTACCAGGCAACTGCCCCAAAATTGACCAATCCCGAAGTCTATGCAGAGCCATCTGTAGGGTCCGTAGACCAATCGGATCGTCTGTCGTGAATCAGAGATTCAAGTCATTCGCAAACATTAGGGATGGCACAGCCAATTCATCAGGTCGATCATTGACGTATAAAGTGAAGAGAAGGGGGCCAAGGATCGATCCTTGCGGAACGCCACTGAGAACACATTGGCAGAAGGACAGGCTTGAGCCCACCCGCACACACATTTCCCTTCCGATTAGAAAAGCTGAAATCCATCGTAAGACTGGTCCAGAAATACCATAGAAAATCAGCTTGTACAAAAGGCTCGAATGTGGAACGGTGTCATAAGCTTTGAAAAAGTCAACGAGCAGCACGTCAAATGCCTTCCAGCAATCAATGGCTTCCGCCCAGTGTTCACGAGCCGTTAACAAGTTGGTAAGGCAAGAGTAGCCCTTACAAAAGTCGTGCTTAGAAGGATTAATTAACTCAAATGCTTTCAAGTGTCCGTTGCGAGCGTCCTTCACAAGCTTTCCAATAAGTTGACCAGTACGCGCGTTAAACTGATCCGTCTATAGTTATCAGGGAGGTGCTTATCACCTTTCTTAAAAATGGGACAAACAATAGCCTCCTTCCAGTCATTGGGTAGAGAGCAACCTCGTAGAGACTTCACAAATGGTTGCGTAATCGGGCAGCATACTTCATCAGCCAAGACGTACAACCGTTTGGGATAAATGGCATCCCCACCGGCAGCTTTACTTGGATTTAATTGCCTCAGAAGCCGGAGCACTTGAGCCTCCGTTATAGAAACCTCCTCCAAGTGGGAGCCCTCAGGAACGTTTGCCTGGAGACTGATATGCGGCGGTTGTTACTATCGAACATAAACTCCAGCATACTGTTATCCGAGCAAACAAGCTTTCTCCTGATCCTGGACAGCAGCAGTTTCGTCAGGGCCAAACAACACTGGGATGCAGGAGTTCATGTTGCTTCGTCTTTTGACATAAGCGACGAAGCGTTTCGGGTTTGATGAGGCTATACGAGCAAGCTCTACTTCATGCTATAAACGAGCACCTCGTAGATGCTGCCTGCAGACATTTCGAGCCTCACGATATCACTTGCAGGTGCATAATGAAGGAGCAGATAAGTAAGTACGCCAACATCGGGCTCGTCGCTTATGTTGTTTGCGTACAGCAGAACAAACCAGGGTGGTTTTGCCCTAGATTTATTTCTGCCAGATAGTGGTAAATGGGGAGAGAGAGCTCATTCAAGTATGATTTAAATCTGTCCCGTGCGGTTTGAACGTCATCACTTTCCAAAATGAAACAGGGCGAAGTTGCGGCCTTGGCTTTCTTTGTCTGAAAGTCCGCGCACCATATATTTGGAACTCCATCGGGATGATCATTGGTCTGATGACCAAGAGCATACTTCAATGAGAGGCATGCGTGGTCGCTAGCACCGAGAAGGGGTTGTATACAATATTCGTGACAAAATCAATGGATTTAGCAAAGATCAAAGCCAAGAGGGACGGGTTTTGATGCAGCATGAAGCTAGTGGGCCGATCGACAAATTGGTGCAGGGAAACATGCAAGGCCAGCTCGAGAAGCTCGGTAGCCAAGCTTCATGTAACAGGAAAAATTCTGCCAGTCAGCATCGAGAAGATTAAATTCCTCCATCACTAAACACCTATTTGCCGAATGCTCGCGGAGGAAATCAACAAGCCTCTTAGCAACGCTGTCGGAGATTCTATAGACTAGAAGGACTTTAAATTGCGCAGTGGCAATACACTGGTTAACTGCGGGTTTTACAATCTAACCGTCTGATGCTTTGAAACTATACGTCTTAAAAACAGTAAGTGTGGAGTTAACGTACGAAGCAACGCCACCTCCGCGCTGAACAGAGGTGCGGTCACATCAGCAGAGCCTAGCCTGGCAAGCACACTTCACTGTCCGTGACGTCGGTGGACAACCACGTCTCAGTGAAAGTGAAAACAGCTGGACGGCAGTCATCAAAAAGGGCGCCGCCTTCGCACAGCTTGTTTCGTAAGCTACGCACATTGCTTAAGGTCACCTGAAGGGATTTAACATTGTCAGTCCGGGATCGTGCGACACCAGAACCGGCTCTGGTAGGGCGGAATTGGACCGCCGGCTCACCACCCGAAGACCCACAAGGCGGAGACCCTTATGCCTGTTTCACGGCGGGCTTTAAGATCTTTTACAGCAGCCATAGCCGACTGAAGCTGTATTGGAACGTTATCACCTCACGCATTAACACGGTGTACCGTCTAAGGGTACCTTGCACTTGACATCTATCGTCGGACAACTCGGTCCCTGTCACCTTCTCCCTAGTGTAATAGCATCGCAGGCGCGTCCTTGCATAACATGAAAACTGAAACGCAGCCTGCCCAAGGCTATGGTAACAAGAGTCTTTCGGGTGCCACTACAAGTCGGTTTTGTCTATCAGCTCTTTCCACTGAGCTTGGGCATCAAGCACGTGGTTAACAACCGCGGTAAACAGATCTAATAAGGACGTTCGCTCGGAAAGACCGCTCTTTAAATGCTTATTTTTGTTTTCCACGCGGTTTGTTGTAAAACAGCCGAACAGACAGATCGACGTCAAGCGGTGCGCTTCCCATGATGAGACAAACGGCAACCGGGTCCGCATTAAGTACCTATGGGCGTCGGCGTTTCGGTTTTTAATGTCTGTCAAATACCGGACGAACAACCGGGGGCCCCTAGCGCACACTAAGTTCCATACCCACTGCTTAATAAGCAACCTGTCCGTTGCACTTTTCGCGGACAACCCGTTGCAACAACGGATGACATCCTTCAGCAAGTGGAAATGGCACAACACTATCCGCGTACAGGTGTACACTTTTTGGAATGCATGCACCTGGGTCATGCACTCCTCAATCACTACCGTCCTTGCTGCATCAATCTCTGGTAACAGGCGCATGTTGCGCACCGCGTTCATGTAGGATGCCGTTGTCTCATTAGGAAGCAACGCGTAGAAGTTTGAACGCCCATTACCATGCACATATACCAACATGCAGTGCCACATTATGTAGCTACCGCAGTTCATCTGGTGTTTTGCGTCCGCCAGCGATACCTCAATATAAAGCTCCACGAGGTCACGAACGTACCTGGGAACGAAAAATACGAACCGTATTTCCAACTCCTCATACTCCACATTACATTGACCGACGCTCTCAAGCGAATGTATCACAGCTTCCACCGAGTACCACTCAACCTTTCCCCTCATCTTATCTCTTATGTTCCGGAGGTCGTAACGGTTCAACCTCCTACCGTAGTGCACCAACGCATACTTCCTGAGCTCGCGTGTGTCCTTGAACGACTGCATCATACGATAGATGTCCTCTTCCACATGCCGCGGGAGCCGTCTGTTGGTAACATAGAGAAACGGCTTTCCTGCATGAATGTTATGACTGTGTTCAACGCTGTAGGATACTATGTCATAGCACCAGTCGTTATGCCTTATGGCAATATGCGCCTTGCAGTCATAACTTTTGTACCTAAAATTATTAAGCGTCTCACAAATATTACATGTGAACTTACCGCTTGCATGTGTATCCTCTTCGGGAACAATGCGCATATCTATAGTGTACGGATCTGTAGCGCACACCCTGAGGCAACTCTTTTCCGGTTTTCCTCCTAGACCCCACCGATATCAGGACATCTGCTTTGAAAAACAAGATACAGTACGCATTTGAAAGTGCTTTAAGTCACTTTCGAACTTCTCAAAAGTGCGATACACACGCTGAAGGAAGACAACACGGAAAGCAGCGGTATCGTCGACAGCCATGACAGCGACTGAATCCGACAACGCACTTTACGGTGCATTCAAACTATCATCATACTCACATCAACCTAGGATCGTGTTGAAACCCATGGCATTTTTCTCTACATTAACAGCTCTTAGATCACAATGTCATCTTCCCTTTTCCTTCACCAAGGCAAAGTTGCTTGTTCTCCGCTACGGCAACCTCCCAGTCGCCTGCTGATCACCGACCGTTGTGAAGTAGGTCTCCGACTGCCGTGTGTGCTGTGCATGCTCCGTTCCCCTAGCTAGGGCGTACACGGTGTCGTTCCTTTATAGCTAGATAACAGGGAATCTTTAGCTGTACCAATAAAGGATTCCCTGCAACTCGATCTGTCTTCTCGAATCGCTCTCTGGGCTCCCGGTACAGGCTACACCCCTCTACATTGGAACATTGAAACCTTGTATTTAATGGGAATAACAGCTCGAGCTTTACATGACCCATAGGGTAAAAGGTCCGAGTCGGGTCTAATGAAAGGTCAAGCAAACTTATAGCGGGATGGACTCGCGTGTTAGCCGTATCTTCATCGGGCTTATGTGGCATTTAAACAGAATGCACGCCGGCTCAAAGCGAGACATCCCACCACACCCTCCGAAACGGCTTTGGAAAGAAATTAGGTAGAAAAAAAAAAGAAAAAAATTCCATCCAGTAGGAGGTGGTTATATTAGGGAATATCGCGGTGTAACTCAGCCAGATGACAGTCCAAGCGGGTCTTAAAGTCCGCCACAGTGGGTACCAAGACCAAATGGGCAGGCAGAGCATTCCACGGTCGGCAGATTCGCAAAGCGAAGTAGTGTCGTCTACAGTTCAGCCAAATATGCTGATGTGTAAGCCTGAATGGGTGGCCACTTAGGTGGGAGCCCGATTAGTGCAGTATGAGTAGGTGGCGACAGGGATATCCAGGGTTGGATGAGATCATGAATACTAGGATCAGGTCGCCCCGTAGACGTCGGTACTTAAGCGAGCAGTGGCCCAGGCAATGAAGTCGTTGTGGATAACCTAGGCGCTTGAGACCTCGGACCAGTTTGGTTGCTCGACGTTGTGGGGCTTCGAGTACGCGTTGGTCCTTCAACAACCAAAAGCTCCATGCCTGAATAGCGAACTAAAAGTGGGGTCGAAGAAAAGCGTTGAGGAGGAGGCGGGAATTGCTGGGGTCAATTTGACCGAGGGCTCGTTTAAGCAATCCCACCATGCGGTTAGCAACAGCTGCTGCTTACCGGCAGGAAGCGGATACGGAAAGACTCGTCTGGGTAATGATACTTACGTCTCTTTCGGCTGAAGTGCTCTGAAGGATATACGCTCCCAGGTAATATATAGGAGAAAATGCGGAAGGGCGGGTAGAAAGGACGCGACATTTCGAAGCGTTAAATGGAAGGTTATTTTCTATGGACCACTGATGTAGACGATCGAGGTTAGTCGGAAGTGCGTGGGCATCGTCCGGAAGGTTAATTGTGCGCCACAGCTTCGCGTCATCAGCGTATGGTAGCAGCAAAGACTCCACTTGCGGTGGGACGTTGTCAATGAAGGCTAGGAAGAGGTGCGGTCCGAGAACAGACCCCTGTGTAACTCCGCTTGTGGCAAGGATGCGGGGAGACAACGCTCCGTCGACGCGTACTTGGAAGGTACGGTTTTGGAGGTAGTTCCGGATCCAGTCCATCAAGTCCCCTGAAACGCCGTAAGATGACAGTTTCCGCAGCAGAATCTTGTGGTCGACCTTGTCGAAGGCTTTGGCGAAATCCAGGAAGATAACATGCGTTTCTTGGCCACAGTCGGCTGCAGTCGTCCAGCTGTCCCTGGCAAGTAGCAAGTTACTCAGGCAGGACCGTTGACGCCGGAAACCGTGCTGGCAATCAGAGCGAAGTTTCTGGGCCTCCATGTGGTCTATTAAAGCGTCTGCGACGATCGATTCCATCACTCTGGAGATCGTGGATAGGATAGTTATCGGTCGGTAATTGGCCGGATCTTTGCGAGCACCGCCTTTGTAGATTGGTGTAATAGTCCCACATTTTCAATCATTGGGAACTTTGCATTGCAAGAAGAAGTGGGTGAACAGCTCCGCTAGGGCTAAAGCTAGAGCTGCAGCGCACGCTCGCAAGAGCCGTGGGTGGAAACCATCAGCGCCCGGAGAGGCCGTTAGACGCAGGGCTTTGAATTTCGTCAGGATCTTCTACGGAATGAAATGAACAGTCGTCAGGGAAGTTAAGAGTGAAACCGAAGAAGGTACCGTCGTTGTGTGCAGTGATGGAACGGAGAATGTGGATGCGTTCTGTTGGCACAGGACTCCTGCTGCCGCGTTAGCTGATTTCGTGAGCCTTGTAGGGGTCGTCAATGCGGTGACACCGTGCTTGACTTGTCGAAGACTATTGACTTGACTACACAAGGCTTTGGGATTGAATGAAAATTTACGCATAAGCTGACGATGTTGCTCACTCTTATCTTCTCGTACAAGATGGACGCATTGGTTCCGGATGGATCGGTAATATTCCCAGTGAGTGGTCGTTGGATGGGAGCGATAGTTTCTCCATGCCGTGTTCCTGGAGGCAATCCATTTCCGTGTACGACTTCGGATGAATGCTGGGCGTCTCTTCCCTTTGGAAACTTCTTTGCACGTCGTCGTAGTGGAGCAGAGTTCACGTAGGGTGAGGCAAAAGCTGGACCACACGCTGCCGGCACTCGATTGGGGCTCGGGTGACCATTTGTCAGCGGAAATGAGAAGGTTCAAATTTATGTAATCAGTCCAGCGTTTGGTGTGCTGACGAGTTTTTTGGCGAAGCATATAAAATCGAAACGGAGGACGCAGTGGTCGCAAAGCCCCAAAGGGACATCATCCTCAACGTGCTTAACCATCAGTTCTTCGTTAGTGAGGAAGAGATCTAGCAGAGATGGTTGGTTGTTGGATCGGAATCTGGTTGGCTGATACGTGTGGTTGTACAACGGGGCCGTGTGAAGAAGATCAATGTGGCCTGATGCAAAGGAGTTAGCAGACGGGACGGAGTGAGATAGACGGGGCACGTTGAAATCACCCATGATAAGAAAGTGTATGCGCTTGTGGGATAACATAAGGTGGACTTCGTGCAGTAGTCGTGCAACCTTCTCGGGTGAGTTGTTTGGGAGGCGGTAAATGATACCAAGACAGCTGGAGTGTTTGGCGGTTAGTACGACCTCGCACCACATGGTGTCTGGAGACTGGAGTGCAGTGTTTGTTAACATGCCGCAACTGAGGGAGATGTCATAGTACTGTGCGACACCGCCACCTGGGGTTGTGCGGTCAGAGCGGAGAACTGACATGTGAGGAAGTTGGATTTCACCGTCGGTTATGTGGCCGGAGAGCCACGTTTCCGTTATAGCTTTTAGGTTCGCTGGTGTTGATAGAAGTCGGGATTAGAGCTCCGGAAGTTTGGACATGAGGCCCTGTGCGTTCGTGTAGATACAGGTGCGGCCCGTTTGAGTGATGAGTGCTGGAGTAATTAGGGTGCTGCCGGTCAGCAGATGACCGGCAGTGCACCGTTTTTTCGGTTTAGAGGGGTGGAGCCGCTAAGGTTTGTAGTTGGGGTAATGAGGTGTGGGTCGTCGGAGCACAGATGGGTGCTGGCGGCTGGGTCATTGAAAGTCTGAGGGTTGGAATGTGTAGGTGCTTAAATTACTCCAGGCAGTGAGGCAGGTGGTTCGGTGGTGGACCGTCTGAAGACGATTTGTGTTATAATCTTCTCACCAGACGCAACTCCAAAAATAACAATTAACTGCTCCACAAAACTTCTAGCAAAACCGAAGGAAAAAAGCAACGCTAATGACCCTGACAAATAACGTATTAATCACAGCCAACGAACACTGTACAACAACTGCGGACCTTGGCTGTATTTAATAGGTCTCTACTGACCTTCGACTTCTAGAATTGGAAGGTCAGC
>OX104066.1:135600960-135667693 GCA_944474145.2 Dicrocoelium dendriticum | reverse complement strand
CCCTTCGCCGCTGTGCCTCTCATTCTTAAACCTTTAGACCAGTCCGGTCTCTTAGGCTCCAAATGCCCATAGGTCTCCAACCAACTCCTCTCTTCTTTTGCGCATCGGCTGCCACTGACCAAGCTGATCAATGGTAAAAGCAAAAGTTTCAGGCTTGTTTCAGTCTGAATCATTGTCTGTGTGCTTAGTCCTAATACCGAAACGGAAAGTTCCGGTCTCTGTTTGAGTTTTGCCTTTTGGCTCCACTACCAAACCTTTTAGCTCACAATAACGTCCTCCTCTCTCATTCGGCTTCTTTTTCGGAACAGAAACTGAAATTTCTGGTCTCGGTTTGAGTCTTGCCTATCGGCTACACTATCATACTTCTTAGCTCCCATTAACATCCCATTCTCTTGTTCGGCAACTCTTCTGGTCAGTATCGCAAATCTTGGTGTGATACACTTAGCAATTGGCGGGGCTGTCTGTTGTATTCCCTTACCCTTGGTCACTTCCGCAGCCGGCACTACTGTCGTTTTATCTACAGCTGTTGCAATTGTTGATTTTTTTCTCTCGCATGTATTCACCACTGTACACCTATCAGTCTATGCCGTGCCTAATAAAGCGTGCCGCTCCTTTATATTAATTAATCAGGCTGCCAGCAACTCACTAGTTATTGGGTAATAACTAACAGTCTATTTGACTTCAACGTTCCACCGTGGATGTTCACCTCAGAGTTGCACACCTAGCATCTTTTGGGGCCGCTGCTCACACTACTGATATTCTTGGTCCCTTTCAGCGCTGGCTCTGCAACATTTCCTACCTAAAGCCGTAGTATTCAAGCCCTTCTCGCTCCTGTTATTATCATTGAAGGCCTATCAGCGGGCAGTTTCCTCCTCATAATTAACCCGACTCCCAGTATCACCCTTTCCTGTCGCCTGTTTGACTTCCTTACCCCACTGTAGAAGTCCCTATCTTTTTCCGCTATTCCAGCTCCCTTTAGGGTTGGCTTTGCAACCGTATTCTCGCTACAGCTGTAGTATATAAATCCCCTTCTCGGCACAACTTTGACCCTAGGTCTCACCCATTCACCCAGTTGTTTAGCATCCGATTACTGAACATGTTACGTTATTACTATCATGGTCTCATGCCCGGCGTAGTAACTTCACTGGCTCCCATACATGTTCGAACGATAAGCTCTACCACTGTCAACCGATCGCTCAACCTATTTCTTAAGCGCACATTAAACCCCTCATCATAATCTTCTGATTCCCTCAACACATTTACCGGTTGACAACGCCTGATACTCACGGTTTCCACACAGGACAACTTTTGCGTACGCTAGGCCACTTCGGACAGCATTTGTTTCTCACATTCAGCAAACATCGGGTCTCGTGCTTGCACGCAAAACTACGCATATGATACATAACATATCCAGTCGCTCCATTGCTTTCAACCAACACAACTTTACCATAAATTTTATATTTATACATTAACTTAGCCCTGTTCAATTTCCTTGGCAGTTTGCTCGGTCCGTTTTTCTTCTCTCCCTTGTTCTAAAGGATAACCTTGCATGCACGGAACACCGTTGACGACATTCCTGCGACGCTCCCATGGACACGGAATCAATACAGAACAAAGAAAGCGCCTGCACTTCGCAATCCTGACACAATAACGGAACCCAGAAAACTAATCAAATCAATACATGTCGCCTGAGTCGTCCGACTTCAACAGCTCCAACCACTTGCGGTTGACTCCGAGAGCTAACATTATGGAAAACGAATTGGCGAAACGTGACTGCGAATATCCACGGGGGCCGTCGGTCAGATGCAATCTTTTCAATGTCATACCACCAGTCGGCAGTGTTCCAAAACGTGGTGGGTCTTCGTGTGGCAAGCGTTCTCCCTGTACAAAACCACAAATGTCTGTTTAACGACACTGCGACGTGGCGAAGGTGACTCTTCACTCAATAAAGTCACCGCCCCTAACACACATTGGCACGTTGACCGGTACTAAGTTTACAAATTCAGTGCCTATATTTGCTGTCTCTCGAACACGCCGACATATTTGATTAGTGACATGTTACTATTATTAAACATGTTTCAGCTTTTTCCTCATGCTTCACTCACCTGACCCCCACTGTGTACACCAACGCATCGGACTAGTTCCTCATCAACTACTCCACATCAGTGCTCTGATTCTTTACAGCTCGCATTTTGTAGACATAGACTTCGTACAACCTTTGGGCTATATAGGCCCACACTACTATCTCCAACTGTACTACTCCCGCGCTTGGTGCTGCTAATCCTGCTGTTACGTACAATATTGCAATATGCTGATCATGCCCAAAAGGCGTGCCTCACTTTGTCGAGAATAAAATATTTATTTGTTCGTTTATTTAAAGCAAAGCCTGGAAGAAATGGGGTTGTCCTAGTTCTCCGAGTTCGTGTGAGTACGCTTAACAGCCTCTAACTCCATGCAAGTAGCCTTTGCAAATACATGAAAATATAGCGGCCATTTTGCTAGGACTTCTTTTGTTCTTGTTTAAACGCGAGAAGCTATTATCACATCATAGTGCTGAGATCTTTTCGCTTACTGGCACGCAAAGCAGAATTATGTTTATGCGGATGCGTATTCCATCCCTGGATCCTGTCTTGTTCTTGTTTGGTTGACTACTAAAAAGGGCCAGATATCATGCGACTGTAGAGGCTGTCGAACACTGTCTCCGTGAAGCAGCACAGCTGAGCAAGTTGACAGTTATTCAGACACACACGCCGGTGTATTTCGCGACTACGAGCCGGGGTAGAATAGCTTGCGCGTCCGGTATGCCAACCGATCAGCGTAACATTCTTAGTCAAAGGATTGCGGTGTTAGTGCTACCATCTGTCCGAAAAACAGCGGCGTGCATCCGGGGAGCAGCTGCGTCGGTGTTGCGTTGAATTCGGTTGTACAATGTCCCTAAGACCAAAGAAAACAGACAGTAATATTAGGCACTATGACATGAATGTGCGCACTTGTGGCGATGCTTCTAGTTGAATTCCATTTGGTTTGTAACAACACAGCGCTCACAAGCATTCGGCTTTCCAACCTTTTCATTCCTTTACCACATGTCGGAGAATACCTTTCCTTACATCTCTATTATTATCTGCAGCCGAATTTTGAACGTTGCTGTCTGTGACTTCTTAGCTCCACACGTTTCACTTTAGTAGGCTGTTCGACTCTAGCAGCTATGTAGTTTCTGGCTTATTTCCATCTCCCTAACAGGCTGCCCTTTGGATTGGGATGCAGTGGTGCTCACAACCACCCAACCTAGCAACATTGCCTTTTCTTTATCACATGCACTATGTTCTTTCGGTCTTACATCTCTAACATCTACTCCCAGCTCCTGAATGCTGCTGACCCTTGCTTCCCAGCTCCATATCTTTTACCACAGTAAAGCTCCTGTCTTCGTAGAGCAACTTGGCCTCCGGCTTATTTCCATTCTTCGCTAACAGGCTCTCATTTAGATTTTGCTACCGTGGTACTCACAACCGTTCGGATTTCCAACATTTCTATCATTTAAGCTTAAGCATGATGTTCTTTTGGCCTTATTTTCTTCTTATTATTATTATGTACCGGATTCTGAATGATACGGTTTGCTGCTTTCTAGCTCTGTCAAACTCTCCAAAACGACTGCTATGCGTTGAAGAACCAAATTGCTCCTGGCTCACTTCTAGTTTACCCTGACTTGCTGTCATTAGGCTTGAGATGCCGCGTTGCTGAAGGCCACTTAACCGGCAACCGTTCTCATCTAAGCACTACAGGATAAATGCTGTTTCTGCTCTATTCTCTCGAACCAATCAAGCTCCAAAAGTAACTTTCTGACCATCAGATTCTTCCCTTGCTTTGTCTGATTATAATAGGCTGCTAAGCTTGGATGCAGCACGGAGCCGCTGTCTCATCTATTTGTCAACATACATAGTAGTACGTCAAGAACAAGTTTCACGCACCATTTTACTAAACCATACCTCTAGGCAATTCTGAAGGCTCCGTGTGGATCATAGCCCTCGCATACTAACTTGACATTTTAATGGGCTGTTTTTACAACTCATCCACTTCACTCGTGCTAGCTTTGATGAAGGGGTCAAGCCCTTCCAGGAAGTCTAATACTTTTCTGTATGCTGTAAGCTTATTGGATGTGAGTTCAGTATGCCCCATGCTTCGTGACTCAGCCAATTAGCTCCTATCAAATATAGCTCCATTTTAGATTATTCTTTCACGCATGAGTAGACTCAGCATGTGATATAACCCACAAGGAAATCTAACACGCTGGACTATATATATGCTAACGGTATCTCCCGCTATCATGCGCCAAAGTGTAGGACAACATACTGGGCAACGAGCAAAAGGTGGTGAAAATGACTTTTGCCCCACTTAAATTTCAACAACCCGACGCCAAACAATATGCTGCTTTTCGACTCCTCCACTCTACAAACTTAAAGACCTGCTTCTCTCTTCTTGGACCATCACCCTGGGACAACTGCTTCCTCTGGGACAATACAGATATTGCGAGCAGCAAGGCTACTAAAAAGTTCCTGAACGGCTTAAAAATTCTATACCCAAACAAAAGAGCTCAGAGGCGTCAAACCCTTGCTGATGCACCCACGCGTAAATTGGCTAGTGGGCTTAAAATATGTGCTACCGCCACAACAAGACTAACTACTTTCCTTTTGATATCTGTATTAACGGATTACTAGCCGGTAGGAGTTCACAAGGTTTTGCGCGTACACCTACCAAGCACGCCGAGCTTTGGACTAACAGCAAGATAGTCACTTACACGACTCATAAAGCAGCAAAGGGGCAGCAAATATATGCCGTTTACTACCATTGTGTTTTCTGGTAAAAGGATAGTTACTGGTGTGGTCAACCGCTGTACCTTCATTAACATGCAAGTCTGTAATGCATTTACAGCTGTGACTTAGCATTGCCAAATACGATTCCCAATTTCACTGACAATCAGATACACACTATTGATTTTGACCTAAACAACCTTAAGAGGGAAGTTCGCTCGTCGAAACTGTCAAACTATCCAGTCCTGGTGGTGTCCCTTCTTCCGTATTAATTCTTTGAGGCCCGGAAATTCCAGTCCCCTTCCACAAGTTCTTCAACGTCTCTATAAAGCGCGGACACCACGCGTCAAAATAGAAGTACGCAACCGTCATACCACAATCTAACGAAGCTGTGGTCAAAACATAGGCAACTATTGCCCTATTAGTCACATACCATTGCGTCTAGGATCATGGAAATAATACAACAGGATGGTATGTTTTGATTTATACTGCAACACAATCTAATCAATTGGTCAGAATACGGGTCTCTGCCGACTAAATACTGTCACACCTGCCGGTCTGAATTTTTATAAGATATGACACGCTCTATAGACCTGGACAGACAATGATCATTATCATCCTGGACAGAAAGGAAGCTTGCAACCGGGTACCAAACAAAAGTTTATTAAGAAGCAGGTACATTCGGTTATTTATTCTTAACTATCTAATTGAACGCAGTCCGTACTAGTGGGCGATATCTCGTCCAAAAACATATCCGTAACCAGCGGAGTGTTCCAAGGCAGCGTCCTGGGCCCCTGCCGATTTACTGTATACCAAAATGGTATTCCAGGACTTCCAACACGGTACTCCATAGCTCTTTGCTTATTATATAAATGTGGTATTACCATTTGATTCTATCTGCTTACGTTAAAGTCTCTAGTATTCAACTCGATTTCGGTGCGCTTGATACGTGTTGTGACCTATACAAACTAAAGTGTTCACTGAAGAAATACGACGTTCTTTCCCACTGGAGCTCTATAACCCCAACATATTAACTCTTAATGGTACACGAATAGGTAACAACTTCACCGTGCCATTTCATGGAGATCACTACCCCAGTTCACTGGAGTGTGCGGAACAAGCGAGTTTTAGCGCTGCCAAATCCAGGTCTATCATTAGTTATGTACTCAAGTCAACGAGCTTGTTAGAGTTTGGACTCATGCTTTATAAGTCGTGTGCCCGAACTATAGCAAAGTTTGGTTCGAGAGTTTTTCCATACTGACGCATAAGCGATACGATTATCAAGAAGGAAGTTCAGCGTTTGTTTACCAAGCGCCTTCTGGGATCATTTGCGCATAGCTATGAAGGCCTTTGAAAAAAGCTAGGTCTGAAACCACATTGGCTGCGGAGACGTAACACCAAACGCTCTTTTATTTAAGGTATGGAACGCCACGGACTCAAGAATTGACTGCCTATTTCAACCGCTGAGAAATATACATTAACCTCTACGCAACAACCCACACTCATTCTCCTTACCCAAAACACGTTGCTTCATCCGTTCTAATTTTCCTCTATGGATATGCGGACGTATGGAATTGGATACCGAAAGCCATCAGTATCTATGGCAGTATTACACCAAACTTCTTGGCAACAAATGGGCTACTGTGTCCCCAAAGTAGCGGAAACCTTCGACATCTGCATCACCGGGGACGAGCTCTGGGAGAACGGACCTGATCATATATCGCCTTCCATACAAACCTAGCATAATTTTGCGGTCTGACCACGATTCGCCCACTAATCCAGCCTTGCCTGAACGTTTCTCTACTCTCCAAATTCTTACAGATTACTGAGACGCTAAAGAACTACGTCCAGCAGACCCAATGCTCTGTGCATTTTACTTCGAGACTCACGTAGGCTTTTCCACACTTTATCAGTAACTCATATTTATCCCGACCATGTCCTTACTTATAGTGCTTTGCTTTCATTTCTTCCTCTTTAACCTACTGCAAACTCTGTGCCCGGCCCTAACCTAGTCTCACCTGAACACCACGCTTCTCTCCGTCTGTTTTGCTGTTATCAAGCTGTAAACGGTACGAGTTTGGGTACTCCACGCTACGTTTAACTCCTCTCGGGAGCCTGCTAGACGTGCTCATCCTTGGTTGCTGTTGCTCCTATTCCCACCTTACCCGTAGGATGTAATCCCAATGCACCCACTAAACAAGCCACGTCTGATCAGCCTCCTGCTCTCTGACAACACTCTGACCACTGTGAAGTTTACGAGCAATGTTCGGTTGACGGAACGCTATGTCCGCCTTACTTCGAGAGCCGCGCTGGCTTTTTCACCATTCATCCAGACTCACTTCTCTGCTAACTGAGCTCTCTGTTTTCATTCCATCTTTAATCGAACGGCCAGCTCTCAGTGCCCTGCCTTGACTTAGTCTCACCTGGCCACTTACCTTCTCTCTGACTGCAGCTATGCTACCGAGAAGTATACGGGTTAGGTCTTGTAGATCCAAGGCAACGTTTCCCACACTTCGAAAGCCTGCTAGACTTTTCAAACTTTATTGGTTTAGCATGTTTTCTCACCTTCTTTGTGCAACTTAATCGGAATGCGTCGACTGATCCAGCCTCGTATGATCGACCTCCTGCTCTAGGACTTCGCATTGGCATCATTGACTTTACCGATCATAGTTCGGCTAATCCCACGATCTGGTCAGAACCGTCTTCCACTTACTGAACTATCCCACAATTCTGAGAAGCAAACTATCTATGCTCCGCCGGCTACGCTTAGTAACTCACTTCTCAAGTGCAGTACTGGTCACGTTCACACTCATTATTATCCCCCATTCCCCCTTATCATTCTTGTTTCAGCAGCCGCTCACTCCTAGTAATTCAACCTAAATAATAAGTCTTAATCTTACTGAGCTGATATGCTATTCACGTCTGCATGTTTTCCTGCTTTCCGACTAATAAGACCTTACGCCTGAAACTTCGGCAGACCCAACGTCTCTCGCATTTCCCTAAAAAAGTAGTTAGCTTTTTCACGTTTCATCCCTAATTATGTTTTCAGCCCTATCCTACCATTTTCTTCGTTCAATTGGACGGATAAATCTTTGTGCTTGGCCCTGACCTAGTCTCGACTGACCAGCATCCTGCTCCCTGACTGCTTCCAAACAAATGAGACGTAACTAATCTTGACTTTTCATGTGCAACACACTGTTATCCTCATCTCAGGAGCCTTGCTCAACTTGTTAACCCTCTATTCATATAGCCAATTTTATCCCAAACTCTTCTATCATTTGATGACATCCACTATTCCTCTTCCCACATTATTTGGGCGACCTAAATTTGTATCTGCGTTCTCCAGCTTGCTAACCTCACCCAGAATACGCGATGTAAATTATCTAGGTCCTGCCTAACCAAAGCTATGCAACTATCACCTGGTTGGTCATGTGCAGCCTTAATTTTTTATCCCCTTTATCCTAAACCTGCCCATTTCTGCTGAAGCTCGGTTTGTACTCATATCTAGTGCACGGCTTAATAATAATGAGCCTACAAACTAGTCCTGTTTGAGTGGCCGCCCGCTTTCAGCCCTATTTTAGGTTTAGGACACACAAATGATAAAGGCTCTGTATGCCAAACCCACTATCCACATTACTTTGATGTGTCAGTCTAGCGGATTTGCCGTCCTCTGAACTCAGCGATGCGTTCTTTTCATCTCCGTCGTTCTTCAGTTAACATCGTTCGCGTTACTCACAACCGCTTTTAATATTCCTTACCACCCAGCAGCTGCTGCCTTTAACCTACCTGTTTCCACTCTACTTGGACTTCTGATCTACAAATTGCCGCAACCTTTTTCCGCTTACCCGCTCCGCTTTTAACCCTCAGTTCACAACGGTTTTTCCGCTGACAACCGATACACGTCAGACTGCTTCTAGATTCTTCCAGCTACACCTATTTCCACATACCAATCTTTACGGCAACACAACTTTGTCACCAATTCTGATAAAGGCGTCTCGCGTGCTGACCACCTATGACTCCAGCGATATGGCTTACTAGTCTACACTGAACTCCCGTTCCATCTAACCCTTTAATCCCAACTGCCTTTTTTACATCCTCAACGAGCATACTTTGACTGCCTCCCGATCCCGCTGCTCTCATGTAAATAAGACTTCTGTCCGTCTTGTCGCCGCGTCCAAGCTGTGAAGCGTTAACTCCCACAGAAGTACCTCGTTTACCACGCTTTCCTCCTATTTCTACCTGTTGGATACGCTTTCGCTTTTCTTTCCACAACGGTCCTTTCGATGTTAACTTAGTAGTGTCCGCCAGCCACTGACGTCTTCTAATACCACTTATTTAGGACTTTATGGCAACGCGTCGCTGACACCACCTCTAAGCGATTTGTTTGTTCCCTGACCAGCGCACCATGTCCACCTCCTACTGCTGTCCGACAAACGATGCATATTCGATTTGGGACCATTCAACATCTCTCTGCTCCATCCATTTTTTATCCTTAAGTTGGAACATCTCTTCCACTCTCTATCCAACCGGAGTTTGCTTGCTGCTCTTTGTATGGAACACATGTATATGAGATATTTAATAAACAATGTTATAGAGTATAGGGGTAACTTAATCAATGTTGAAACTGATCATGTGATTGACTGCCTTCCGGATGCCTTCCTGCCATTGTTTATGTGGTTGCCGTTGTTGTTTTTTCCCTATACCCGGGATCAGCACAGATGCAACGTCAAGCACCTGAGGAACCTTTCATCGCTGTGGTCTCAACCCTACCGTAGAGGCATAATGTCCTTTTACCTGAATGTGGATAGTAGGTTATCCGCTGTATTTGCGACTTACCGACCGGACAACTTATTTGTTAGCTTGAAAGGATACAATTATCCGGAGGCCTGAACAATTGTGTTCAGCTAGCTTAATAATACCTCATTCACCTACTTGTTATCTGGAGCTCACCCGTTGACATTAAATGTCAACATGTATGCAAGGACCATTCATCTTACTCTAGAAGACAGCTTCTCCTGCCAACCCCATGTCGTCCGCTATTGGACAAATCCAGATGTATGTCTAACATCAGCTAATGCCAGAATAATTGGGTTTGGCCACCTTTATCTGTCGGATATATACTTCGTACCTACTACCCAACTGAAGCTATTCACATTCTTTTGACCGTTTGCTTGGCCGTAGATGCATATATTTATGAGCAATTTTACAACTCATCCCGGGTGGATTTTGCTTGTTCTGGACAACTTGCACTACCTCAATGCAGGAAAATATGGGGCGATCTTCTTCTGATCCTCAAAACGCTACAATAGGATAGTTTTTGGATTTCCCGGGAGAAGTTACGTGGCCTTAAAGACGGCTGACACGTCACATTCAAAAATTGTTCAATTCCTGACCTGACTACCAAACGTATCAGGACAGGATAGGACCCAGAGACGAATCAGGCACTCGCCTACATGTCACAGCCAGCGGAAAAATGGGGCGCAACTGAACCCCAAATAACTGAGTATATATCCGCTCAACCTGTCGCATAGGCAGTCGTAACCTACCATTCATATGGATGGACGGTAGGGTCCCAGGACTTGGCGGAGTTTTGGCTGGCAAACGTTCTCACTATAAATAACCAAAAATGTCCGCCTACTAACATCGCGACGTGGCGGCTGCGACTCGCCGACGAATAAAGTCACAACCCATGGATTCTCACTTGCTAGTCAACAGGCGCTAAGTACACCACGCTTAAAGCGTTCATTACACTGACACTACCACACCCGCATTTTACATCGTCATTTCTCTTTCTGCGAATTCAACGTCGATCATCGAGGTACCTATATACGAACACAGAGTACCGTCACATCTCTTTCGACCTTGCTCTTCATAAACCTTCGAATCCATCAACCGGAATTCTCGATCTATGTTTGGCAGCTGTGTTACTGTAGTAACTAGCAGACTGTTTATGTGCATACAAACACATTCCACGCTCAATACGAGCAATGCTATTCTTTTTGTATATGAGTTATTTGTACGGACTCAACCATGTACCATGTACAATGTTCTACTGACATTTTTGCATTTGCCATAAAATAAGGGCATAGTTGTACCTACCTACTTAAGCCACACTTGCGCGCCATGCACAGTCGAAAATAAACTGTTCACTTAGTTATTTATTTTTATACGTTTTATGCCATAGTGCTGACGTGAATCCGACCCACCACCATCCACATCTTACCACGCTCTGGGTGTACTTTCGGTCTTAACTTCTAATCACAGACTTCCGGGTTTACCTTTGCTGTACGCCAGCTTCTGTTCGTTAACCGGATGAATTTAATGCAGAGCTCTGAGAAACCGCCAAGCCTTCCTCAATATCGGTTCCTCTTCACAGGCCGCCATCAATCGTTTGCAACCGTAATGCACCCGGCTGTCTCGGCTCCACCGTTTCTATCAAAGTACGTTATGCTGGACGCTTTCTCGGCCCAATATTCTTATCACTATCCATTCTTAGACTTCAAAGGTAGCTTTCTGCGCAATACCTCCTTCATTTGCCTCAGTGGGGTACGATTAAAAGCCTTCAGGCTTTACCGACCTGTATCTTATCTTGGTTTCATTCAAACTGGTTCCCATTTGTCTTGTGAATCGGCAGAACTCTTGCTTAGCAAAGCTATTAATGTCTTTGCAGACCATTTGCTAAATAGTCGGCCCCACACGATGAGCACCATCTACCTCCGGAATCCTGCCGTCGCTTGCTTTTCTTTTTGTGTCTGACCACTGCTTCGATCTAATAATCATGGGTACGCCTCCTAGTTCTAATTTATTAATTACTCGCACCAACTTCCTTGAACCCCTAAGCCAGACTTACTCGTGCCTTGTGTTTACCTGTTCGAATTAATGACCGCATTCCGTTGCTATTTGTCATTGCTAATTGATGTTCCGCTTCTCTACGTTTTACATACATGCGCTCATTTCCACTAATAGCAGTCACCTCTGCTTGCATGCCCCTGCATTTAACCGTTTTGTAAGCATTCGTATACCTAGTTTTTATGGCAACCATTCTACATGGATTAACCTAGATAACAATTCATCCTCTGTCCTTTTGCACTCTATATACTTTTGCATTCCCGACGCGATGCTGCCTTTCTACTTGTTTGGCCTCCTTCTGGCCGCTGCCCGTTTTTCTGATATTTTCATGCACATAGGTTGGCAAGTGATGATCCGTTAAGTGGCTCAGACTGGTCCATACTCAACGACTTTGGCCCTTCCGCGCATTGGCCTACGGTCCACTCTTATGGAGATAGATTAAAGATTATGTTAGATTATCACAACTTACCTTTCCTGCCGATTATCTACTCGCCAACTGGGATACCTGTCGCTCGTCATTGACCCCAGATTCTCTCAACTAGCTCAATGGTCCTGGAGAAACAGTTTGTTTACCTTGAAATGTTTAACCTTCCAACCCTAGCTGCTACGTACTCCCTACTCACCTTTCGTTTCCCCTCCGCCATGCTTAGCAAGATTGCATTTTGTTACGTCAACTAGCATACTCTGATTCTTCCCCAAGAAAAAATTGCAGTAAACAATTACCATTAACGGGTACGCATTTGTCTACATAGCGAACTTTTGTGCATTGCGAGCTTGTGCCAGCACCTCCGTCTTTCCAAATTTTCTTGCGCACTAACGCCATCTCTGGTTTCCAAACCATGACTATTTGACAAATTTTGAAAAGTAAAATTTGTAAAAGCATCATACTTACATTTATCAATAATCCACCTGTACCGTTTTACATGTTTATAAGTATTGTGCCCATCTGAGCATACATTTAAAGTGTGCCTCACCACGGCGAGAAGAAACCATTTATTTCTTTATTTAGAAAAGCGCACGACGATGACTTTAGTGGTCGGATAGCATCCAGACATCTGGGCGTGGAGACAAACTAAGCTAGTAAGCAATCTGACTAAGCGACTAGAAACATGACCTTCAATCAATGGTAACAATGTCAAAGCAGCCGCAGTTTGAAGTCCAAAGCGAAAGATTTGCTTCTGCTGCGGTTTCCGAAGCGCAGTTTCGAAAAGGAATAGTTTCCGGCCAACAGATACAACGGTCGTTGCCAGTCAATACCTGTACCGAGCATTCTGGGAGTTCCAACAGTACCTACGTAGCAGACGTGCTCATGGAGAAAACTTGAACCTGGCAGCAGCAGCTTGTCTGATGGTCTTTTCAAGTGCTTTTGCAATTGCCGCGTTGACGCTGGAGGAAAGAACTGCTCAAGTAAATCCGCTGCGGTTGACATTGTGCTAAACGTATCGTGCAGTTACCAGTTTAACCGCATAACGAACGCTTCGATGCGACAAACTGGGCAAGCATTTGACGATAGTCTATCAAAGTTCGCATAAGACAACTGGGCGCGGAGTACCGAAAAATAAGGCGCAAAGTGTAGTTTCATCGGATGATACCAGCGTAACGAATCCATTCTCCATTTAGGATGTCTTCGTAGTCTGTCAACCACAGAATCATTGTGTCTTGTTGCTGTCATGGTAGTTAGGTCAATAGAATGGTCAGCGTGAGGGTAGTTTAATTGGACTCCGGTAAGCGCCTCGGCAACGGCGTTGTGCCCACCTGAGACATGTCGTATATCAATTATAAACTGTGCCCTATAGTATAGGTGACTCGGCTCTGTAGGAAGGTATGGGTCGGTTGTGGAACGGAGCATTATGTCAGTGGTTGTGGTCGGCAAAGACAAAATTTTGCGCTTTGCTAAAACTTTCCGGAAATGATATGCATAAGTAAATGACTAATAATTCTCTACCAACAGTACGCCATTTTGATGCAGCATGTTGAAAGAGTTTGAAGAAGAGTGCCGGTTATTGCCAAACTTCACTTACCTTTTATTGTGAAACGGCACCATTTGCCACGTTAAAACGTCCGAACTGCGGGACCTTAACGCTATCGAGTCGTGATGTATTATAGTAGGTGTGTTAGCGAAAATGTCTGTGGAGGCCTGGCGTTAAGGGTATGCTTTGGTACGGAACCTGTTTTAGGTTTGCTGCGGTGTACGTCCGTGAGGGGCTGCATAAGCGAAGTGTAAATAGTCATAGAACGGTGATACAGGTGTACGAGGCCGTCAAGGATTCTTAGTTGTTTGAAAGAGTGAGGCTCGGTTACATGCATGTGGCACTACGTTTATCCTGTATTACCGGGAGGTTTGCAGTCGAGTTATGAAGGCCGAGAAAATGGGCCGAATCGAAACGAAACAAAAGGTTTCCGCATTGACCGTTCTCCCTTGCTGGGCTAAATAAACAAGTTTCTCGTACGTAGCCCAAGCGCACCCCGCTTCAACAACTCATGATAAGGGTGTCGTCATAATACGCGTAAGCAAAGTATTAGCCACGAAAATCTAGATCAGTAAAACGTTTAAATGTTTTGCTGCGTTCTTTCGACCAATTAGCATGCTCGGCCATTTGAACAACTTAATGTAAGTGTTATTGCAGTTTTACGATATCTGCCTTGGCTATCGGAAAGTGGCCGTAACTGCCTATCAAATAGATTCCGTTAAATAGCTTCGTAGCCTTCATACTTTCAATGTGGTCCTGGTGGCTTTGTTTAGTAAATAACAGTCTCCAGAGGAAGGCCAATCCCCCGGGACCATATTTGGGTCCATGGTAAGAGGTGATGGCCATAATCAGTTGGAGGTTATGGTGGTACCAAGATGAAGCATTTGGTCGAGATCAGCACTTGTAGCACGCGACGTTTCTGTGGCGAGTCATCTTGGTAGGGCAATCGTTGGCGGCCGCGCGTGATGTGACGTGTTTGCTCTGTCGTGACAGGATGAAACACTGCAGCTAACCGTTCCATTTGAGCCATAACGTGCGCACATTTGCATAACCTGTAGATACGTCAACGGTTTCGACAACCGGGCGGATATTCGAGGCGTCCAAAAGATGCCAACAAACCCATCTTTAGTACGGTCGACTAAAGTTTGTAGTGACTAGCGCCAACTGGTAACACAAAACGGCGGAGTGTCCTTACGGATAATAACAAAATAAACGTTTTATTCCCGATAGAACGAGGCACACAATGATATCACAGCAGCAGAAGGTGCACAGATGTACAGTCGATAGCAACAATGGTTGCAACGTTTTAAGAAAACGGTATAGAAAACCATGTATGTGCCATTTAAATCACAGAACGTAATGACGGGTCTGAAACGGGGCGTAACTTACCTGCGGAAAGAAACAAGACCACATAGGGAAAGTCGGCGTTTTGTGAAAATGGAGTCTTAAAGTGCAGTTGCATCATATGGTTCGTGCCGTAAAGATGCGTAAGCAGAGTTTAAAATTGAAGAATTTTTGGTGCCCAGGCAATAGGTAATACAATTCACCAAGATGTTTGAAAGCATCGTGGAGGAGTGTCAGGTGTAGTTACTCATCGGCAAGTGCAAAGTGAACACGGTAGACAGGACGGCATTGATGAGCATGCTTGCAGTACAGTTAGATGACCTTAGCCATAAACTATCTGAGAATACTGTTCATGTGACACCTCATTGCTAATCGCAGTCGTTTGGAGTGTGTGAATTCCGTTGCTTACCAAAGAATAATAGCGCGATGCGCAATGAGTATAGATGTAACGAAATCGAAACCGCCATGGGTCGTTTTAAAGGCTACTTAAATGATCTCTTTCTTTTCTCTTTCATTTGCAGATTCTCGAGAAACCGCAGATATATGAAAACGTGCGAAAGCACTTTACCGACCCAAAAACGCTGACATTCCCTTTTTGTTTTGATTGTCTTATCGAGGTCCTGTACACTCCTCTGTTTTTCCGGTTGTGGATAAACGTGCTTCCTCCGTGTCTGCTCGTTTTGCCCGTGTCACGCTTGCGTATTGCGATTCTGTGAGTGTCCGGTTGCTGTGTGTGCTTCTCGCGTCGTGTGTCCGCTGTGATTGACCGTGCTGCTTTCTATCGCCGTTGATTCGTTCCGGGCCCGTTTTCCAGCTTCCGCCGGTACCCCATTCCAGGAACTCCGTTACATTTGGTGACAGAGGTGGGATAGCAATAGGGAAGGAAAAAGTCAGCCCCCCAAAAATGAAATCACAACTTCGTGTTGTTACCCAGGTTTTTTCGGATTTTCGACCTGTGCCGAGGCAACCCCTAGTTTTTCGGCCTGGGGATGATTTTGACAATTGGGAGTTTCATGTATCCTTATACCTTTCCAGTATTCCCGAAAAGCACGTGGGCCCTTACGTTTTCAGTTTTTTGAGCGAGGAAGCCACGCGCCTCTTCCGCGCAACTGGAATCCCTCCAACGGCGCCAGCTTTAGAAATATGGGAATCACTGCGCGGACTGTTTCGGAAACAGGAAGCCGCAGTTCTGTATAGACAGAAATTCGCTGCTCGTACCCAACAGTCGGGAGAAACGGTCGAAGCGTTTGCGCGCACACTTCAGGAGCTCTCCTTGAGAGCCTTTCCCGATCTCTCCAACGCCGAGCGGGATAAGTGGCTGGTTGAGCGTTTTTGCACCGGGTTGCACGACAGGTCCCTACGTCACCAACTAGCTAAGATGCTGCCCTGCAGTTTCACGGATGCTATGATCAAGGCACAGTTTCACGAGTTCCTGGATTCAATGGACGATCGCGACGAGTATGGAAAGGCCACTTTGTGTTCGGCACTGAGAAACGTGTCCATTTCCGACAGCAGAGCATCTAACTTTAACTCCACTCCGTCCAGGCGCGATTGTTGGTACTGCCGTCACTTTGGAAATCGTGCGCAATTTTGCGGACATAACCCACCGATCAAGCCGCGACGTTCGCAAGGTAAGTCACGTCTTCATCCATCCGGCTTTCTTGCGTCCACTTTTGTTCTTAATGTTCCGTTTCGACCTTTAACCACCGTTGGCTGCCTCAATGGTTTTAACATCCAGTTCTTGCTTGACACCGGTGCGTCATGTTCGTTGTTGCGTCTAGAAATGGCCGACCGCCTCGGGGGTCACCGCGCCACTACTCAGAGAAGGCCACGAGTGTTAACGGCCAATGGGGCTGAGTTGCCCGTCGAATTCGCAGTGTTGGCTCAAGTCCAACTGGAACATGTTACTGCAGTACACGAGTTTCTAGTTTGTCGTAACCTAAGTTGGGACGCCATCCTAGGGATGGTTTTTTGGCTAAGCATGGAAGCTTGCTGCAGCTTGGTACCGCGAATCTATTACCAAAGTCCACTCCTGTCAACACGCAGCTGTGTCACTCACGGGGCGTTTGCACAGTTTTAGAAGCCACCTCGAAACCATCACAGTTCGAGACTGATGTCATGGAGCCTTTGCGTAACCACAGTGGTATTTCCCCAGACTCAAAAGCCTCACTTCTCTCTATGCTGCGTAATTATGAGGATCTGTTTTGCAACACTCAACTTGGGCGCACCAACGTCATCCAACACGAAATTGATACAGGGAGTCAGCATCCTATTCGCCAGCGGGCGCGAAGGGTGCCCATTCATTACGAAGCCCAGCTAGATCGCATGATCCAGGAGATGCTTGATATGCGCGTTATTCGCCCATCGACATCGCCTTGGTCGTCTCCTATCGTACTCGTGAAGAAGAAGGATGGTTCTCTACGACTTTGTGCAGATTACCGAAAGCTAAACGAAGTCACCCGTAAAGACCCCTTCCCCCTCCCTCGCATTGACGCCACATTTGATGCTCTTCATGGTGCGCGATGGTTTACTACTCTCGATTTGGCCGCCGGGTATTGGCAAGTGGAGGTCCGTCCGTCCGATAGGGAGAAAACCGCGTTCATTGTACCATCCGGGCTGTATGAATTCGAGACCATGCCCTTCGGGTTGGCTAATGCCCCAGCCACCTTCCAGCGTTTGATGCAGAGAGTATTGGAGGGTCTCGTACCCAAGGCATGTTTGATATATTTGGATGATGTGATAGTGCATGGTAGGTCGGTCGAAGAGCACAACACCCGTCTACGTACAGTTTTGGAGCGGTTACGGCAGGCTGGATTAAAGCTGAAGGGACGGAAGTGCCGTTTTCTCCGCGAGCAGGTTAACTTTTTGGGGGACATATTAACCCCAGACGTCATTCAATCCGCCCCCGACAAGTGCGAACGGATAAGGTCGTGGCCAAAACCCAGATCAGTTGATGAATTGCGTAGTTTTTTGGGACTGGCATCTTACTACCGGAGGTTTGTGCGCAATTTTGCTTCGATCTCGGCGCCGTTACATCGCCTGACGGAAAAGGGACGGAAGTTTGTTTGGACGGACGAGTGTGCCAGCGCTTTCGGACGACTGAAAGAATGCCTCACGTCGCCACCGCTGTTAGGTCTCCCGGATACTTCCGAACGAGCTGGGCCTTTTGTCCTAGACACCGACGCCAGTAACGAGGCGATTGGCGCTGTTTTGTCGCAGAAAACTTCTATTGGGGAAACCGTGATCTTTTATGCTAGCCGCCGACTGGACAAGCGAGAGCGTAAGTATAGCACAACGAGACGTGAGATGTTGGCCTTGGTGTATTTCTTGAAGTATTTTCGACCATATTTACTCGGAAAACCTTTCCTTGTGCGGACTGACCATCAATCTCTGCAATGGTTACAAAACTTCCGTGACCCGGAGGGACAAGTCGCGCGGTGGCAAGAACGCCTACAAGAGTACGATTTTACCTGTGAGTACCGGCCGGGAGCACGGCATGCCAACGCAGATGCCCTTTCTCGAATTCCCGCTCTGGACGAAATAAATGCAGTTCTACACCACTCGGAAACTGATACAACGTGGTCAGAGGATCAAGCCCAGGACCCATATATATCTAACATTTATATGCGGCAAGTGGAAGGATCGTCTAAACCATCGGGTACGGAAATGCAATCCCGTTCGAAAGACGAACGCTCACTATGGGACCACTGGAGCCGATTAAGAATCATTGGTGGGACGCTGTTCCTCATGGATGACCTGGGCCCGAAAGTGATTACTCCTATGTCGAGAGTGCCGGGCGTACTACAAGCAGTCCATCAGCAGTTAGGTCACGCTGGCCAACTAAAGACGGAGACAGCCATACGTCAACGGTATTGGTGGCCAGGAATCCACGCCGACGTCGTGAAGCTATGTAACGCCTGCGAGATCTGTGCCGCTATCAAATCGAAGACCCCCTATCCCGGGCCCCATTGGAACCGATAGTGGCCACGTCCCCAGGTCAGCGAGTCGGAGTCGATCTAATGGGGCCTTTGCCAGTCACAAGGAACGGGAACCGCCACCTCCTTGTTCTTATAGATTATTTTACGAAATGGTGCGAGGCCATACCTATCAAAAATCCGGATGCGGCAACGGTTGCTTCAGCCATCGTAAATGAGTGGATTGCCCGCTATGGAGCACCGCTGTCACTGCATTCAAATCAAGGCGCCGTCTTTAAGAGTCATCTGCTTCAGGAAGTGTGTCGGCTGCTCTCGGTGAGGAAGACACGTACCACATCGTATCATCCACAAGGGAATAGATTAGTAGAACGCACCAACCGAACTATCAAAGAGATTTTGCAGAGTTTCCTGGAGCGGCACCGGTCAGATCGATGGGACGAATCTATTCCACAATGCATGATGGCGTATCGAGCGTCTGTGCATGCAACCACGGGGTATTCTCCAGCCTTCCTGACATTTGGTCACAGGCTTCGTTTGCCTCTGGAGCTGATATCCCCTATTCCCCCAAGCCAAGCTTGTTCTCTGTTAGACTACGTCCGACAGCTTGTCGAACGTCTTTGATCAGCCTTTCTGTGTGCGGTAGAACACGCAAGGATAGCACAGCATCGTCAGAAAGGATGTTATGATCGGCACAGTAGGGGCCCTGAATAGCACATTGGAGATCGCGTATGGTTGCACCGCCCAAGACCTCCGCCTGGTGCAGCAGCGACGTTCCACCGACAGTGGCAAGGGCCATACGAGATTGTGTTCGTCCGTTCACCCACGGTGTATGTCGTCCGAGATGTCGCTCAACCAAATTCCGACGTTCTGACCGTGCATTACAATCAGCTGAAACCAGCGGGATCTTCAGCCTCTACTCCGAAGGAGGAAGTCGTCCCAACCGGATGCCTCCCGATCGTGGAACACACTGTGGAGATACCCCCGAAGGCGGCTCGGCGAGTATTCAGGGCACTGAGACACTGAGGACAGTGTCTTCGCCGGAAGGGGGAGTGGTGTAACGAAATCGAAACCGCCATGGGTCGTTTTAAAGACTACTTAAATGATCTCTTTCTTTTCTCTTTCATTTGCAGATTCTCGAGAAACCGCAGATATATGAAAACGTGCGAAGGCACTTTACCGACCCAAAAACTCTGACATTCCCTTTTTGTTTTGATTGTCTTATCAAGGTCCTGTACACTCCTCTGTTTTTTCCTGTTGTGGATAAACGTGCTTCCTCCGTGTCTGCTCGTTTTGCCCGTGTCACGCTTGCGTATTGCGATTCTGTGAGTGCCCGGTTGCTGTGTGTGCTTCTCGCGTCGTGTGTCCGCTGTGATTGACCGTGCTGCTTTCTACCGCCGTTGATTCGTTCCGGGCCCGTTTTTCAGCTTCCGCCAGTACCCCATTCCAGGAACTCCGTTACATAGACGACGCAGGCTTTGGCTGTTTGACAACAAGTTGTTGAAAGTTGGTATGGGTATTGCGGTAGAACTGTGGTAACGATACCCTGAACGTTTTCTAAGGAAATTTGTTCTAGATACATATCATCAGATGAAGAATGAGGTTTGATCGGCCTTTTACGGGAGTGGACGGGTACTGTCGTATTTATATCGGGCGACGTATAACGTGATATTATTAGAGTTGGAAATTGTCCACTGGCGAGATAGACAAAGCAAAGCGTCAGCGTATCAGTCTATGTGCAGAATGCTTAAGGAGCTTATCCAGGGAATCGTGATTGATCCGGTAACCCCCAGTGACGAGTTGGGTATAGCATGCATGAGTTGTCAACGCCAAGCAATTGGCTGTTTTAAGAAAATAATGTGTGAAATATTGTTCAGAAACCAGCGTCTTATGATTCGTGAACGTAAATGCAAGGAAGTAAAACTGGGATAGCTGCATGGCACAGTTAACAAGCATGATGTTTATAGCAACTCCACTGGCGAGATTGGTATAACGTCTAAGTTATGAAACCCCAGAAAATTGGATACTTCTGTAGAACGTACGGGAAGGAGATTAGGTATAAACCCAACTGCTTATACACCAAGGGAGATAGGGTGAAGTAATATATTACGTCACCCTAATCCCCGGTTCCTAAATTTCGCCGAGGCCGTTGCGATAAGCCGGATGAAGCCGGCCTGTGTGTTCAAAAGCAATTATTTATCAGCTTAAGACTGCCGTGGACATAGGGGGTGGAACTTCCGTCCTTCATTTTGCACCCCATGCTTATTCGGTCACACACATATTTAAGGATATAGTTGCATACCGGTTATTGTTAATGGTACTAAGGAGACAACACGAAATGCATGCATCTACCAGTTTTCGTCTTCTTACCGTTCTTTTCTTTTATCTGGATTAGCTTGCAATAGATAGGCAATTGAAAGAAATTAATTTAACGGCGTTAGTTAACGGCCGCCATCAGTAGCGAAATATATGAAGTTTTACAATGGCATATGTAGGACTAGTTAATACTAGTCCGAGACGATGCGCGTAAGTAAGCGCGGATATCAGAAGGCAATTGGAGTCGGACAAAGCGGACTGTATTCGATGGGCTACAACAAGAAGCGGACGGATGAAGCGAGGCAAGAGCGTACACGTGAGCGCGGGGACTTACAAGGTAGTGTGTCGAGCCGGTTGTAAGATTAAAACAAGAAGGAGTAATGTACAATCGGTCAACAAGTAAATTGTACACGAAAAATAATAGTTATGTTTTTGGGCGCTACAGAGCTCCCTTAGAAGGCTGAACATAGAAAGCCTTCGAAATCAAAAAGAAATGTTGAAACGAGGTTCGTAAGGCAAAATCGTGCCGAGTAAAAATGATTGAGCGATCGTGTGAATGGGGGTTCGTCGGAAGCCGGTGTCCGCTGTGCCGTTTATGATTTGTTATTTATTGAATGCAGGGCAGGGTGCATTTCGGCGAGCCGTTGTAGCGGGCTTGTCGGACTACAAAATAACTGGCTAGTCCAGAAAAAGGCCGACAGGACCTTAACCTCCGCTGCGGACAAACGGTGCGCTTGGGAGTGTTCTCTCCCCTTGCCGCACCCCACCCCCCAATGCGCCAAAACGACCCTCGTCCCATGAAGAAAACGACCATGGTCTCACGGAGAAGCAACCCCCGTCTCGCGGAGAAGCGATCCTCGTCCCGCGAAGAAGCGATCCTCGTCTTGCTGAGAAGCGACCAGTGTTCGCGTCAGGGTCCTCGATAACATTCCTCGTGTGGGCCAGTCGATCGAAGGGGAGGGTTGGGGCATGTATGGACGAGAAGGTAGAAAAACACGCGCAGAAAACGCCAAAAAGATACAAACGTATGAGCTGCATGTTTAAATATCTTTTGGTCTTTGAATATTTTTTTCGAAAAAGGTTATTCGGGGGTTGTTGATATTTTTGTTTGTTTTCAAAAAGTTAATCGACCAAAAATGAGGCAAATATATACAATATCTACAAAGTTAAAAGTATTTACACTGTACATAGCCGGAGAAGCGAACGGGCTTACGTACCTCCCGACCACGGCGACTGATCGTGGGAGGCGGCGGACTAGGTTCGGGTGATGTCGGGCCTGCTGAAGCTTGCAGACCGTGATCTTTGTCTGGTTGGACTTCATTAGCATGCGGAAAACTGGTACGGTGAGTTGTGACGTCGCACGAGGCACTACTAGACGAAGTAGGTGAGGTGGTTGCTTCCATAAAGGTGGGTCTCAGACGGTCGATTGTGACGACTTCGTGTCGACCACCGCGGTCAATAGTGTACGCATTACTCGCACGATGCAGCACCTTGAATGGTCCCATGTACGGCGACTGAAGAGGCTGTCGAACACCGTCTGCGCGAAGAAGGACGTGTGAACACGAGGACAGCTTCTCAGGCACGTACACTGGTGTCGTTTGCGATAGAGGAGCGGGTGGACGTAGCTCACGCGTCTGGTGAGCCAATCGATCCGTGTAACTTCCGTAGTCAAAAGTGGAAGTAGATGGGGCTGGTGCTACAAGCTGTCCGGGCAACCGCAGCGTGCAACCGCAGACTAGCTGCGCTGGTGTGGCGTCGAATTCGGGTTTAGCTGTGTTTCTTATGCCTAGGAGAACGAGGGGCAGCGTTTCAGACCATGAAGGATCTGCGTGCGCACGTAGCGCTGCCTTCAACTGGCGGTGAAAACGCTCCACCATGCCGTTAGCGGCCGGATGATACACCGTCGTCCGGACGTAGCGACAGCCTAAATCCTTAAGCAACGTCGCAAAGGTCGACGAGAAATTTGACCCTCGATCGGTAGTCACGATGGCGAAACAGCCGTATTGAGCTACCCAGCGCTCCAGAAAAGCTTTCGCTACTGTTTCCGAGGAGCAATTTGGGATGGAAACGTCCCGATTAACATTGCGCCAAACGAATCGTGCGGTTACGAGTTTAACCGATGCACAAACGTCTGGATGAGACAAGCCGTGTAACGCGTCGAACACGGTCTGCCGAAACTCGCGTGGGATGACTGGGCGCGGCGTGCCCAGAGGTAAATCGCAGAGTATCGTTCCATCTGCTAATGTCAGCGGAACGGGTCGTATATCCGATGAGGGAGACCTGCGTAGTAGATCAACCTCAGGATCGATGAATTGTGCTGTGGCCATGGCTGCCAATTCGATAGCGGTGCCGGCGTGAGCAAAAATAGTTTGAATGCGGGAAGTGCATCGGCGACGGCGTTGTGCACACCTGAGACATGTCGTATACCGGTCGTAAACTGAGCGATATAGTCAAGGTGGTGCGACTCTCTAGGAGAGTATCGGTCGGTAGTCAAGCCGAGCACGTAAGTCAGAGGTTTGTGGTCGGTGAATACGGCGAGGGAGCGGCCTTCTAAGACGTGTCGAAAGTGACGTATCGCTAGATCCACTGCTGGTAGTTCTCTACCGAACGTGCTGTAAAGAGATTCGGTAGGATGTAGGCGTTTGGAGAAAACCCTAAGGGCTGCCACGTGTCGGATACTCGTTGCTGCAAAACAGCGCCGACTGCCACGTCCGAGGTGTAAGTATTGAGGGACAGTGGGGCGACCGGATCGTGGTGCGCTATAGAAGCTATGTTGGTGATAGCCTTTTTCGGCGACTTAAAAGCAGCTTGTGCTGCGGCAGGAAATTCGAATTACTTGAGTTTTCCTCGCAGAAGGTCCGTGAGGGATTCAATCAGCGAGGCGCATTTGGGTATAAATCGTCGGTAAAAGTTGACAGGGCCATCAAAACGCCTGAGTTGTTTGAAAGAATGAGGCTCGGGGTAGTCGATGACGGCTTGAAGTTTATCCTGCAGTGGCACGACGCCTGCAGACGAGATACGATGGCCCAGGAAATTGACTGCATTGACACCAAACGAACACTTTTCTGCGTTGACCGTCACCCCGTGTTGAGATTAACGATCAAAAAGTGTTCGTACGTGGCGTATGTGCTCTTCTCGTGAAGAGCTTGCGATTAGTATGTCGTCAAGATTCGCGTAAGCGAAGTCTAAACCGCGACAAACTTGGTCGATGAAACGCTGAGAAGTTTGCGCGGCGTTCTTAAGGCCAAATGACATGCGCAGAAACACGAACAAACCAAATGGAGTCGTCACGGCAGTTTTAGCGATGTCCGCTTCGGCTACCGGAATTAAATTGTATGCTTGTACCAAGTCGCTTTTGCTGAAGATACTTCCAGACTGGCGGTGAGATCCACTATGTGTGGGATCGGATAGCGAGCGGGCGTGTTCATCGTATTCAAGGATCGGTAGTCGCCGCAAGACGCCAGTCCCCATGACCTTCTTCGGGACCATGTGCAGAGGCGACGCTCATGGGCAGTTACACGGTCTGACGATACTAAGTAGAAGCATGTGGTCAAATTCGGCTCGTGCTGCCAGTAGTTTGTCTGGAGCAAGCTGTCTTGGTCGCGCGCTAACTGGTTGGCCGCGCGTATCTATGTGGTGAGCGACCTCTGCCGTGACTGGTGGAAGCTCTGCAGCCGGTCAAACCAGTCGCGCGTGTTCGGAGAGGAGGCTCAAGTAGTCGGACGGTGCGTCTGCGATCCGAAATACAGGGCTGATTACCGGGGCATCTGAATGGACACCATCAACATTTAGTTTCGTACGGTCGTCTAAAAGTCTCTGGAGACCAGCATCAACAAGCAACCCAAAATGTGGGAGGAAGTCGATACCGATAATTGCGAAAGGTACAGACGCAACCATGAAGACCCACTGAAAATCTCGGCGAAGATTGAGGTCTAGGTTCATCATGCGCTGACCGAATGAAGCTATAGGAGAACCGTTGGCCGCACGCAAATGGTACCTAGGCTCCGAGTGCTTGTCGCTAGCGGTCGCTGGAATGACGCTGACTTCCGCTCCCGTGTCAATGAGGAATATGATGGAAGAACGGCGATCATTAACCTAAAACAGTCGGTTTGCTTGGTTATGGAATGATACGTTTGTAGTGCTAATATGCGGGCTATTCGTTTTCCCTGGGTCGTGCCTAATGCAGGGAGCCCGACAACGTCGAGCTCTTCCACCGTATTAAATAAATAAATAAATAAATAAAGCGTTTATTCTTGGCAGGGCGAGGCACAACTTTACAGGCATGATCATTTTGACAAAACAATGCGTGATCAAGAAGTTGCAAAAATCCGATATGTTTGCCATAACAGTGCTTATTTGTGTAGGGGGAATGTAAGTATGTAATTGTGTGTGCGTTTATGTAGCTGTGTTATTTGCGCTTGTAACTGTGCTGCTCCATTCTTGAATGTTTGCTATCGTCTGCAAGGTGCGATTGGAAGACTGTGTCCGTGGGTTGGAAAGGATTATCCAGATATCCACGGGGCAGTGACTTTATTTTGTGGCGAGCCACGACCGCCACGTCACAGTGTTGTTAAGCAGACATTTGTGGCTTTTTATAGGAAGAACGCTTGCCAGACGAAAACCCACCACGTCCTGGAACACTGCCGCAAAACTATTAGCTGGAACTGGTAAAACCCGAACCACCCAGCTGGCACCACGAGGAGGTTGTTCGGCTAGCCAGCCATGGCGATGATACCAACATGCTTCTTCGACGGGCTTGACATTATCTGACTGAGAACTTGTAAATAAAATGTGACGCTTTCGTGCCGAACGTGACGGATTCGGTGCAGGCACAGACGAGCCGCAATGAACGGTAGCCAAAACGTGGTCAGCATTTGACCGTGGCACCCGCTGCTTCGAAGCCTTCATTGCTGCTATCCTGCTGCGAAGTAGCGCAATTTCCTCGTCTTTAGAGTCAGATCGGTCTAGCGACTGGGAACAAACATGGGATTAGGTTTTCATCGGTGAGAATACGTCACCGGAGTTACTGGTCGTCTGCTGCGGAAAACGTTCGAACGCAGCGTCTGCCTTGGTAGCTAAGTCTTTGAAGGGTGCATCTATAAACATGGACAGCATTACCGGCAATGGCTCTGGGAGACGTGTAAACCACAGCTCCTTTATCCCTTCTTCGCTCAAGAATAAGGTACCAGCGATGCGCCGAAGTTCGCGGAGCAATGCCGACGGCTTGCGATCTCCAAGCTTGAGACCATTGAGCTGCTCAAATCGTGTTCGTGCGCTGGGTCGTAACTCTTTCAAAATCGCTTGCTTACTCGTTTCATATTTTGCCTCATTCGATGGGAAGAGTAGAATGTCCTCAATCAGCGTCACTACCGACGGAGGAAGACGTGGGACGAGCTGATTGTACTTCGGACAGTCCGCCGTTATGCCCTTATTTTCTAGTTCGATCTCGAATATCTTAAACCAAACTTCTGGACTGTGTTCCATGAAACTTGGAACAGCCAAAGTAAGCATGGTTACGCTGTGAAACGACTCATATGCAACTCCCGAAATGTGAGTCGAAAGATAAAGGACGGACAAAATACGATAAAATTACTAAAATTACGCAAGAAACAAATGAATATAGGTATATAATCGAGAAAAAGGAAAAAACTCACCAAAAAATACAAAGGAGAAAAAACGTTGAATTCGCGCGTGCGAATCGGGGTCACCAATTTGTAGGACTAGTTAATACTAGTCCGAGACGATGCGCGTAATTAAGCGCGGATATCAGAAGGCAATTGGAGTCGGACACAGCGGACTGTATTCGATGGGCTACAACAAGAAGCGGACGGATGAAGCGAGGCAAGAGCGTACACGTGAGCGCGGGGACTTACAATGTAGTGTGTCGAGCCGGTTGTAAGATTAAAACAAGAAGGAGTAATGTACAATCGGTCAACAAGTAAATTGTACACGAAAGATAATAGTTATGTTTTTGGGCGCTACACTTAAATGGTATCGAAATTGACGTTTAAAACTTGTTCTGCGTAGCCTATATTTGTTTCGGTTTTAGCAACTTTCATGCACTAGTAGCTTTTGCTTTTCGTAGCGTTACTCAGATGTAAATTATGATGTTTAAAGTCACAACATAATCCAAGTAGTATTGATCCTATTTTACGTTCATTAGTGTTTTGCTAGATAAGTACACACATTTCAGGCCTATTCTTTTTTCACATATATATTTTATTCTTTTATACCCGAAGTCATCTTAGATAAATTACTGTTTTTTCTGAGGCCGCTGCTGTCATAATTGTGCCCAGGAGCGCACCATTAAGTTGGAAAACTGCATGTGTTCAGGCAGTCCAATGGTCTGGAGTAAAGTTCGCTTAGGGACGAACTATACTTCGTTCTACCGTTGAAAATACGGTTCCATGCGCTACGTCGCGGATGGTATTATCAGAAAGTACAATAATTGTCTGAGGTATTTAGACGAAAATCACTGTTTACGCTGCCACTTCGTCACGGCTTACCTCACCTGCACTATGCGGAAAATACTGCGCATTTTCTACGACAGTCGGAATATTAGCGATATAAAATTGCTAAGGGTTAAAGACCTTGTGAAATTCCCTTCTGTTCGGTTTGTTATGATAATGGCAAACAAGCAGCGTATACGCCTAATTTTTTACTATCTATGCAAGTGAACATGCTTGGTGTAATGCTTGATCCGATCCAGGCGGCCCGGCATGTAACCGTCAAGTAAATTGTTAACTTATTTGTGTATCTATTGAAAATCAAATAGACGTTCTCCTGGGAAGATTCAAAACAACCATCTTGCTGGAGCTTCAAATCTGCCAGCTGCCCGACGCCCTTGTTCAACTTTACGGACACACATCTAGCTGCGGACACAATAATTATGGATACTGATGCGTGTGGCAGATGTGTTTGTGATGTTCTATCCCCTTGTGCATACGACTTCATCTAGCTATGTATGGAATAAGCCAGCCCGGGCTTGTCGTAACAAGAACGCACATATCGCGCGACGCTAAAGAAATGTTCATATTTGCATTCTTCATTAAACGCTATTCGCTTTACCACTTTGGCAAGCAATTCCCTGCGCTTACCAATAACAGGTTACTGTTTTGGCCCCAAAGCTTTCAGGATACTTTTGGTCAAATTACTCTTTAGTAGGAGCCATTACATGAAAACGAATACAGATGCCAACGTCGCCCAAATCCGATCTTTGATAACGTGGGTGGGCCATCGTGTGAAACAAACAGTGATCATGAACCGCTTCTTTACTGCACGACTGTGGGTAGCTGCTGTTATCCTACATGCATATAAAATTAAAGAAATGTTCCAATTGCAGTCAATCGCCATTGATTTTAGCTAATAATACTATCGTCTTGCACGCGGGGAATAAGAGCCAACTCAGTTCGAATTTGCCGGCGGCAGCTGAGGCACGACAGACTAGATTGATTATGATTAGCTTTTCTGCTGGTTGACTTTATCATGTAGTTGCAGCACCAGTCTATAGCTACAACTCACAGATTCATATGCAGGTTCCGTGAAGAGTAGAGGCATACGGAGCAAAGAAATTCAAAACAGCACGTCACATTTTATTACGGTGGTCCGGTTGACTTTGTGAATTACTGCAAAGCAAGCACACACTGCACCCGAATTAAAAACCCACCGACAAATATCGTGCACACTTGGGAAGTGTCCGTAAGTTGATGACGGGCTAGCAATATACTTAATAAGATCCAAAATAGACGGTAACCATTTTGCAATGCTATGAGAAGGTGAGTTCCTCATGTCCAATATCGGTCGCAGTGGTGCACTCTGGCTTGTGTAATTTTGGGGAGACCGTAAAGTTTAGGTATTATGGAACCGGCGGGTCTTATCCTTTCATATCTTTCTTTCGTTATATGGCAATCAGTGACCAGTGATTGCAAACACATTGTCAGTTATGCTTCTGTGTAATCTGTTTTGTCCTTCCCTCGTTCAAATCGCACAAATTTGGACTAGTGCGAGAGGCTAAACTTCCTTTTTTTACATATTTTGTGCCGTCCATGATCAAGGCTCCTGAGCTTTTAGCTGGTTTAGTGATTATGATTTCCTCCTTTTGCTGAAGTTCATTTATCGCTTCGATGTGTGCCTTTGTTAATAATCATGAGTGTGTCATGGGGTATCCTTGATAATGAAAGGAAATTTTGACTAAGTCCGATTTAATGGTTCGAGACTGGGGTTGGAAGTGGCTACTAACTCACTTGTCTGACTGGTAAATTATACAAAAATGAGAATCAACTTCTGGTCGTTGATCATTACTTCGTGAAAGGCAAAACCAAATGCCCAATGAAGGCGCCTGCGTTTGTAAGGTGTCTGGACGGATATTAGATAGGTTGTGTACATATTTTTCGGGATTTGATGGATCTATGGGCTACCAAAAATACATAAACCGGAAGTTCGCTTTCGGCCCATTGTAGATGATATCGGTTCTCCAAAAACGAACCAGCCCGATATTTGGCAGGTTTTTTGCAACCTCTAACAGGGAGAACAAATAGCTTCGTACGGAACTCTTATGAGTTCGCGCGCAAGGTAGCAGGTCTGGACGTCGCGCCAGACTAAATATTGGTCATTTTCGAAGTTAGTTCCTTATTCACTAACGTGCCCAAGGATGACGCATTGGGTATAGCACAGCGTTGTCTTACTGAGGACAATAGCCTGGAACAGCGTACGAAACTCACGGTAGATCAGCTAATCGATGGAATCAAATTATGTCTTAATATGTCGTATTTCACTTTCAATTCGAGACTCTACTCTCAGGAACAGGGACTTGTCATGGGGTCAAAAATATCCCCCGTATTGGCAAATCTGTATATGAAAGACTTTGAGAGAAGGGCGCTGACAAACTTCAGTAGTTCGCCAAATATTTGATGGCGCAACGTGGATAATACGTTTGTGATTATAAAGCAAGATATGAAGGAGACTTTTCTAAATCATCTGAACTCCATTAATAGAAATATAAACTTTACTATGGAACTAGAATCTTGCAGTGGCACACTGACACTCCTCGAGTGCCTAGTACACAGGATCGGTGGATGGCTAAAGACGACGATATATCGCAAGCCGACAGATACGGACGGAGTGCTTCATTACAGTTCGGGTTATCCAAAACAAGTGTATGCCGCTATCGCATCCTCCCTGTTTCACAGAGCCCTGACTCTGTGTACAGAGGAGGAGGACAGGAAGGCCGCTCGTAAGGAGACGGTGAGCAAATTAGTAGACAGTGGATATCCGAGACGGTTAGCGAAACGCCAATTGCAGTGAGCTCTAAATTCACCTCCGCGGCGCACAACGGGGTGGATTGGGACAGAGGGAATCTCCTATAAAAACGGAACCTCAGAAGCAGTCAGACGAGTACTAAACAAGGAGAAAATAAGGGTGGTTTATCGAGAGTGTGAAACGCTCTATTCAGCACTTGTGCGTTTGAAAGATCCTCTTCCAGGACACAGGACGACAAATTGTGTTTATAAAATCAGTCGCAAAGACTGTGGACACGTGTACACAGGTCAAACATCAAGAGAGCTACGCACGAGGATAGCAGAACACAAGAGGTACGTTTCGTTTCCACCGAGAAAGGAGCCTGAATACAGGGCCCTAATAAAAATTTCAGCGGTGGCCGTACATGCGCTAGAGACAGGACACGCGGTTGATTGGGACAATGTCGAGATACTTAGGATGGGATTACCAGCAACAGGCCAAAGGTTAATGGCTGAGGCGATCGAGATTACTAAGACTAATAACTGTGAACAGAACAGACCGGGTGGAGTTATCGAATGCTTGGCGGGCTGTGTTAACCAGGTCAGTCAGAAAAGGTGTCAGCGGACGAACTCAGGTCGGAGCGTGAAACGGCAGCTGCAAGAAAAGGAATGCCTCACATGTGAACGACCGGTTATGTGGATCAATGAGTAACGCACGATGCTTGTCGTTTTACTAGCTTGGCCACTTGACCTATTGACCTGTAACATTATTATCCAATACTTCATGTTATGTCTTGCAACCTTCAACTTACGCTCCCATGAAAAGCTAAGCCAATTTTGTAACGATTCACCTAGCCTGAAGAAGCTCTTGTGTCAAAGGCGAAACGTTGTCCCAATAAAACTACCAAAACGGATTTGTATTCAAACCTTCTGAAGTCATGAAATCCCAGTCGGTTCCAAGCATATTCCGCGATATTGATGGAAATTTGTTCGGACATGCTTTCATGGTCAATGTCTTCTGCAGAACTACACATGTATGTACGCTTGGAGTTCACGTCTAGCGCATACTTGATAATCCGGACTCGTTCGCCATGGTCGAGTTTGACTAGGGCGGATTTCCGCTGCGCTATATGTCCTTTAGTCTCAGATACCTTCGATTTCGCTCATACTATAATGTTTAGTTTTCAAACGTGGTTTGGTGTGACAGGTTTGCACGGTATGGAAGATTTCAATAATATAGGTTATAGCGTTGACCAGTGAACGTCGCAGATACGTCTTCGGCGTCCCATGTAGGTAGAGAACTAATACACCAATATGCTACTCTATATGGCGGGTGGTACCGTTTAGAGATGGGCTGGTGGAAACGAATAAGAGCCAGGCGGAGTTAGAAAGCAGGAGACAAAGTTTAAAATTAAACTGTAGTAAAAACAAATAGATACTCCATCTTTCAAAAGCAGCAAGCAAAAAGACGGGATCATTAAGCAATAATTTAAATGAACAAAATATAACAAACCCTTTGTAATAGAAAGTGAACTTGAGCCTAAAAGAGACGCAGAGTAAAACACCAATAAAATAATATCCCTATTTTGAAGAAGGAAGTTTCCCAAATTAACACGGATGGACTACTCAGAACCAGTTTTATTCAGAGATTATGATAACCTACATTGCAGCTTATTTGATGCAGTATTTCACTGGTTATTCAGGATTGATCGGTCGTCTACGAATGACACAACAAGTGTGTTATGAATGCCGACGCTGGTAGATTAGCCTATGTTTACTAACGTGATGTTTGTGAATACATACTAGAGGTTTTCTTTGTTAATTGTTAGGTCATTCGCGTGTCCAGAGATGGATATGCAGACTTGTGGCTCGTTTTATGTTTATAATGAGGCCGTATGTTTAAATAACTTTTCCGTTTGTGCAACCTGGCCCATCAGGTGAACAGACATAACGTGACTAGCCCGGTTCCATTGTCGAGCCTCCCTAGCTTAGCTCGTTTCTGCTAGGATCAACGTGTAAGTCATGAGCGTGTTTGGCGTCGCGTATTTGTGTAGTAAATGCTAGTGAACCCCTCAGCGATCAATGAGCAGTACCTTTGTCCAACGCAGCACATTGCTGGGCTAAGTGAGACTTTCAGCTGTCGGTGGAAGCGTTCCACCCTGCCTTTCGCCTACGTATGATAAGCAGTCGTGCGAATGCGTCGGCATCCGAGGTGTTTAAAAGGCTCGTTAAATGTCAAAGCTAAGAACTGCGGACCGCGGTCTCTCTTCATTGTGGCTGGACAGCTGTGTGAAGAGACTCATCGCTTGACAAAAGCGCGTGTTGCGGTTTTCGCAGCTACGTCAGGGATGGGAAGTGCTTTGGGCAAACGGGTGCGACGATCGATCATGCTCAAACTGTAGACCAGACTTTTGGACAAGGCCAGAGGTCCCATTATGTCGAGATGGATATTGGAACACCTCTCTGAAACAGACGGAAAGCGATCAAGCGGAGCGGACACTTGCCCCTGACCTTTGGCCCGCTGACAGGTGAGACAGCTGCGAGCGCAACGTGTATGATCGCGTTGCATCCTCGACCAAACGTATCTCTCGGAGACAAGTTTAGCAGTAGCTTTAATGCCTGGGAGGGGATATTTTGAATGATGTCGAAAACGCTAGGGCGAAATGTTTCTAGAACGATGGGTCGAGGCCGTCCGGTCGATGCGTCACAGGAATTTGTATCCTCAGATGACGGCAAAGGTTGTGAGGATGTCTTCCATAAAGAATCACTGAGTTCCAAAACTCTTTGGTCGGTTGAGTGCGCGACCGTCATAGCCAACAAATCCATTGCCTTCCCGACATGACCGGTCGCCTATGCTCTTGTAAGAGCATCAGCGAAGAAAGCTTGTTGACCAGAATTGTGTTTAATATGAGGCGAGAATTGGGCAATGAAATCTAGCTGCCCAATCTCACATGGTGGTTGTTGAGCTGATTGATTTCGGATCGCGCAGTTAAACGGCTGGTGATCAGTGATGCTGATGAACGTGTCACCTTCAATACATGTCGGAACAGTAGAATGGTAGTGTAACGGGCCAGCAGTTCGCGGCTGAACGTGCTGTATTTGTCTTTGGCAGGTTGTAGGCGTCTAGAGTAGAAAGCAAAATGTTTCCAGCATTCATTTGTATGGTGCTGTAGGACAGTGCCAATGGCGGTGTCCCATGTGTCCACAGCAACACAGCGGAGCGTTCGGAGCGAAATGATGTAACATAACGGCTTTGACTAAGACTGCTTTGCTGGACTTGAACGCTTCGGAAGCAGCAGCGGTGGGTTCCACCTGACCGCTTTTACGTCCACGAAGTAGATCGATTAGTGGACTTAGCAAATTGGCGAAGTACGGGTGAAAATGCCAATACTAGTAGATCACGCTGCTAAACGGCCAATAGCAGCTAACATCCTCGAGACCGGAAAGACACCGATGGCGCGGGCTCAGTCGTCTAGAACCCTATACCATAATGATTAATGTGATGGCCAAAAGTTTGACTGCATGCTGCTAAAATACGCATTTGTCAGGGTTGACAGAGATGCTATTAGCGGACAGCCCATCGAAAAGAATGTTGAGATGTTCCGCGGGATGTTCGACAGAAGCGCTGGCCACTAGGTTAACGTCGATGTATGGTTAGAAGAAAGCTAGACCCTTAGTGACTGAATCGATAGATCGTTGAAAAGTTTGGGCTGCATTGCGAAGACCGAAGGACATACGCAAAAGTTCTAGGAGCCCAAACGGCGTGAGTGCTGCAATCTTCGGTATGTCCTCCTCAGCGACTGGCATCTGGCAATACACGCGAAACAGATCGATTACTTTGATCAAACCTGAGTTGGTAGACCTCGAGGAATTGGATAATTATATATATATATATATATATATATATATATATATATATATATATATATATTCGAGAACAGCCGGGAGCCGCGCGGGCTTGTCGTAATGTCCTGAGTAGGTGGATAGTATAGCGTTCGGAAACATTAACGTTATTGAGCGCGCGGTAATCGCCACATGGACGTCATACTTCTGACATTTTGAGCACCATGTGGAGCAGCGGTGCCCAGGGGGTTTTAGACGGGCGAACGTTGCCTAGTTAAGGCATGTGCTGGAATGCTGCGCGAGCAATTTTTAGCTTCTCAGGAGTCATTGGCCTGGCTTTGGCGAAAACAGGCACACCTTTGGTAACGGTTTGAGGTTTTACAGAATCAATGGCGGATGGAAACGGTGCATTGCACGAAAGACTTGCGGGAACTTGCTATTAAGCATATGAAAGATAGGTGAGCTCGTTTGGTTGGCGTATACGGGACTGATTGAGTCAGTGTCTTGCAAAGGACCTATAAGTGCCAGAGTTGTTTGACGCTCGATCAGACGGCGTTGCTTCGCGTCAGCAAGCAAAACGAAGCGTCGCAGAAAGTCAAGGCCAAGAATTGGCGTCCGGACATCTGCGGCGAGGCACATCCATTTAAAAGTAGGTCGTATTTTTAACTTAAGCTTGCGCGAGCGTCGTTTAGGCACGCGTATGGTCGTGCCGTTTGCTTAGCGTCATGTACTAGCGGTCTCCTCAATGCGATCATTGGGATCACGTAAGCTAACGCTGAATTCTGCATTTGTGTCAACGAGATGGCATACGCCCTTACGGCGATCGGTAATGAAGAAAATACGACTGCGGCAGCCAGCAACGCTCGTCGCCCTCTACCTGCTGACTGACCCGGTTCCCTGCTTTTTGCGCTTGAAGTACCAGGGCCGTCGACACGATCTGGCCTGATGACCAAATCGCTCGCGGTACCCATAATAGCTTGAGCTAAGGAGCGACTTCGAAGGTTGTCTAGACGGGTGCGACTACTGGAACGATTTCGGTGGTTGGAACCGGACGGTGTTAAGTTCTCTAGTCGGTTGGTAAGTGCCTCTACTTGTGCCCTTAATCATGCTGCCTCCGTACTGGCAGTAGACTGTACCTGAGATACTGGGGCGTTTGCTTTTCATTTACAATCGGCACTGTCGCCGAGCTGAGAAAGAGGCGCCTCATTTGAATACAGGTTGTTCCGCTTCTCACATGGCAGGTGAGGATGCCACAACACTTTAAGGAAAGGGTCACCAACAGAGAAGGCTTGGCTAGTGCCTGCATCTTTGCAGCGACTGTGAAGGCTGGCTAGCCGAACAACCTCCTCGTGGTGCCAGCTGGGTGGTTCGGGTAAACCCCGTTTCAGCAAATGGTTCGGCGGCAGTGTTCCAGGATGTGGTGGGATTCCGCCTGGCAAGCGTTCTTCCTATAAAAAACCACAGAAATCCGTTTAACAACACTGTGACGTGGCGGATGTGGCTCGCCACTAAATAAAGTCACTGCCTCTTCCATTTTCCGGAGAATCATTCACACATCACGAACGTCATCCAATTCGAAGCGTTCCATTGATTCCCCCTTTGATGACGAACACAACGAACAAAATCATACACAGAGTCACCTTTACCCACTCACACAGCATGTCCCCTTCCAAATACACAGTTAAACATACTTTTACATGTCTACACACACATACATTCCTATGCTATTTGTCAAAAGGTTCTAATTTGTGCAATTACCGATCATAGATGTCTGTATTACCATGATCACGCCCTTGATGGTGTGCCTCGCAGTGACGAGAACAAACGATTTATTTATTTAGTTATTTAACTCGATTTCGGAACGCAATCATGGTCTGATAAGCTCAATCTATTTAAGATGATAGCCTTAAGCTTATCGTATCCCTTCTGATATTCGGGAAGCTCCAAGACGTCGTCGAGGTCATCGACGACCTGCGGAGGAAGCGTTGCAACAACGCCATGAAAGTTGACACTGTCAATACAAACGCCATGTAACGAAAAAAGGTATTCTCGCTGATTTAACCAGGCCTAATTATTAGTCGCTCGGAAAGGCGAGATAGGGAAATGGAACTCACTAACCTGATCGGCAGAAGCTCGGTGGATGCCCTGCATGGTGAAAAATACGTAGCTTGGGAAAGTGAACCCAACTAGTAAAAAGTAAATTAGCAGGGTAGACAGTATATGTTAGCGGATGTGAAAAGTAATATTAGTATCAAACTCAACAAAAGCTTTTCGGGGTCGCCAACTCGCGTGTGTATCATGCGCTAATATCCGGTACGAGCCTAGATGACCAACCAAAAGCAAATGGGTAGAACGCAAAAACGTAAGCTAGGGAAAATTTTTATTGAACGGGAAAAAATGTAACTAATGCTAAAAATAAGGCACCAGATGGGAGCTAGCTGGGGAGGGTTTAATCGGGCGTCGAGTGCGTTGACGGAGCGCCGTTAGCAATCGAGTCTAGCGCCAAGGGCGGATATTTTGTTCATGCTTCAAACAAACGGGAACAAAGTTCCAACAGGCAAACCGCCTAATTCCCTAACACATAAGCACGCTCGGTGGCTGGCCGAACAACCTCCTCATGGTGCCAGCTGCTTGGTTCGGGTTTACTCCTCCTCCAGCAAATAGTGCGGCGGCAGTGTTTCAGGACGTGGTGGGTTTTCTCCTAGCAGGCGTTCTCCCTATAAAAGGCCACAAAAGTCCGTTTCCCAACACCGTGATGTGCCGGTTGTGACACGCCACTAACTAGTCACCCATTGCTTATCCGGACAATCGTTTCAAGTCCACAGATAGCAAGCGTTCATTTAGCACTGGCGACACCTTCAAACACGTTCAGGCAAAACGACAGAAAACATTTACCAATCCCAGAAACAATGCTAAACAAGCCTACATGTACTCACATACATCCATATATAAAAATATGCTACAATCCCAATGTTCTGTTGTACATTATATGATCACATTTTGTACTCTAAACATGAGCATGCCTGCGCAGGCATGCCTCGCTTATTCGAGAATACACAAGTTATTTATTGCTTTATTTATAATTTTAACATATTGTAGTATAGTTTACACAGTCATACGGGGGAAGGATCAGGTCACTGCAACACATTTCTCATATAAATCTCGCACATTGGATCTGGTAGAGCCGATTCTTCATGCTCCTATGGCTGTCTCCGACACCTGTGAGCTGGTGGAGCCAATTACTAAAACTAAAGAAACGAGCATCGAAAAATTTAGCAAACTTTAGCAATATGCTTCGGGGCGTGAAAGCCACTTGGGTATGCGTTGGTGGGGCATTACCAACTCTAATGCTGGGAGTTGAGCTTGCTCGAACATGAGTGATTGTTGAACTTATGGGTTGATGCACGTTCTTCTGCAGCTCGTTGCTTAATTTCGAGATATTCCTCCCATTTTAAGTTCTGCGGCAAGTATAGCAGCAGTGTTCGTCCAGGGGGCAATGTCAACTAGTACTGTCAGGTCGCACCAGCCATTTCCTTGGTGATTTTCCTGGTAAGGGCTGCTTTAGCAGCCTAAGCAAAGCGTGATAAGTTAAAGCAATAACAGGATAGTAACTAACAAAAAGTGGTAGCTGGTTGTTCACCCGCCATTGCCCTTAAGGTATGATAGGCTTTGGAGCCATGTAAAAGATAACTTACGCACGGGCGGCCAAGATAAGGCGAAGTGATGGTCAACTTTTTCTGGATGTCAAGCAAGCCAGTGTGACAGGGGTCTCACTGTCACTGGTTAGCCGTTATTCCAGTGCAGTAGAATTTAGAAATGCGAGTGGTTTACTAGCGTAAGCGGTTGAAGATGCGGAACCGGTTTCGATGATGTGTGCATTTTAGTGTTGCCATCAGTGATAGGCGCATGTATAGCAGGTGAAACTAAGTAGATAGGGCCGAGAATAAGTTTAGAGCAAAATATCTGATCCTTGGGTCTAAATCTTTTAAGGTTGGCTCTTTATCGACACGATGAAAGGTATACATATTATATTGCACTAAGCATACCAATGATAGTGGGAAACGGCGGAGTAAAGTAGCTAAATAAATAAATAAATAAACCTTTATGCTCGACTACGTGAGGCACACCTTTGCAAGCATGATCATATTTAGCTAACATAGTGTGATCAAATTGTACAAAAAGGACATGTTTGGCATAACAGTGTATGTAAGCATATGGGTGTATATATGTAGGTAGGCGGGAGAGCCCATGGTGCGCTGAGGCTGGTGGTGGCTAGATCCTGACAGATGGTCTACCCACTGCTGCTACTGCTGCGCCATAGTCTCATGTCCTGGTCGCCTCCACGTGGCGACCGCTGGGCGGGAGTTAGGTTTCGCCCTTCTCCCTGCTAAGATCCAAGCCACCAATCCGCATGAGTCAGCTAACTGACCATGTGCTAGACCCGCTGCCTTTCGGGTGTTCATTTAATCGAAGGCTTTGGCTGAGGACCCGAGTCGTTCTCCTGTCAGGATTGGGCGCCCTGGCAGTATCCTAGTCCACCCTCTCCGGAGGTTAGGAAGTGGTCAATGGCCCACTTCCCGTAAAACCCAGCCATGGGAGAAAACAGATTACGGGTGATATGCTCAATGCTCGATTGGCGTACAGCACGAGTGCCACGCATTGTCTCTGACGGTGGGAGGACACATCCGGGTGTTCAATGGTTTGCTACTGCCCGCCTCAAGCCAGGCAGCCCCTGGTCAAATTGGTGCAAACCCGCCAAAAACCCACCTGCGTCTTGTCGTGGTCGCAGGTGCGTATCCAATTACGGTCGCAAAATATATATGAATCGTCCCAGTACATTCAAGGCTGCGTGTGACGGCCGTCAAGCAGATCCCAATCTAAATAAATAAATAAATAAATAAATAAATAGTATATTCTCTGTAAAATGAGACACACCTCTAAAAGGCATGATCAAATATGCATACAAGCATAGCTTCTTTGGAATATTAAAACATTTCGTTACAATGAAAGGAATAAACGAAAAGATGTAGTCCATAAGAGCGAGCATATTGTCAGGTAATAGTCAGACCAAGGATCATAATGGCGCTGTGGCGCGCAAAAACTGTTGCGTCAAGATACAAGTGGGGGGTAAATTTGCCATGTAGTGATCTATGAGCACAGGAGCCCGAACAAGGTTTAGTGCAATCGATGACCATTACGAAGCCGGGATGATCGGTACTCCACTAACGCATTCTTCATAGTAAAATCAGTTGCACAGGTTCGATCTTGGAGGCTGAGGACTGCGTCAGTGTGAAATGTATAGCTGTGACTTTATTTTGTGGCGAGTCACATCCGCCACGTTGCAGTGTTGTTAAGCGGACATTTGTGGCTTTTTATAGGGAGAACGCTTGCCAGGCGAAAACCCACCACGTCCTGGAACACTGCCGTCGCTTCCGTTGAACTGTAGTGCTAGTCGGCTATGCAACGTACAGACCGATTTTGCACTCTATTATTCGCAGTCGGTTGACAGCCAAAATTTTTCGTTGGTTGGCCAAATGGCTTAGTACTGAACCGGCAATAGTCGTTGAAGCCAGTCAATGATGTAAAAGCGTCGCAGAGTCGAATGATAATGATGCGGGTGAGTAAACATATTGTTAATAGAGGCCGGCTTTTTCTATTATATTGTCCGGCTCGCAACCCGTGTCCAGCTATCCATGCTGGACTTGTCATAGGAACGGTGAGTGCAGTTGTTTCTTGTGTCTGAATATGTCCAAAACAGGAATAAATGCTATTCTCCGCGAAGTGGACAAGTATTTCCTTCAAATGTAAGTGTAATTGTTTCCATAACCAAGTGAGAACTCCAGGAAAAATCATCGGAAAAGCCGCTTATGCGCGCGCAGTGCTGTCCGTGAAATGACATCAGAAAAGCTCCAGGTGACTGGAGAATCGGAATGTTTGAGGCAGTGAAGGTAATCACGCCAGAATTGTCAGTCTCCGGTTGTGGAACAGTGGATCCATGTAACTACATTATTCCAGGTGAGTAAATTGTTCTACTGTGAGTACGAGGCGAGCTAAACCCATTTGTTTAGACCCCGTGGTGGTAGCTTCTCCAGAATGGCGGAAAGAGCTCCATTTGGAACGATGTGTGGGTTCTTCATCTCCCGGAGAAAAGAACAAGCATGTAAACCAGCTGGCTATTGAAAGTGGGTCGACTATTCCCAGTGGATAAACCTTCTTGTTTTGGCGGATGTATCTGTGGAAATCTCGGGAGAAAACGGGCAACGGACAAGAGGCAGCCAAACAGAAAGACAGCAACGAAGCAAGAAGCACAAACACAGACTGGTGGCGCGCAACGGTGCCTATGATACATTAAAATTTATGTAATTTTGTTTAGTATACATGATTTGCAAGCGCGTTCTTTACATCACGTCGCTGGTGTGCCTCAGACTACAACTACTAGGTAGAAAGAAGGGTATAACAAAGCGTGCTGACAACGTTAAGCTTTTAATATGATTGTTGGAGAGTACCAGGTAAACCGATTATGATGATAGCAGACCGAGTGCGAGCGGCATCTTAGCTGAAACCAAGGACAACATGGTTGAGACCGAATGCAGGAGCAACATAGGTAAAGCAACGTTCCAAGAAGAAAAGGAAATTTAAGGAATCAGCTATGAGCGGAAGAATGCGGACGGCAGTGCGAAGAGTAACTCATGAGAGCAATTAAGAGACGATAGTCAGGATGAAAAAGGTTTACTACTAAAGTGTGGTGAGCCAGGGACGCTCTCGTGCGAAGTATGAAACGTTCAGTGCTGAAATAGCATCGGTAATATCCCGGTAATCTGAGAGAACTCTGAGAGCCGGAGACCGAACAGACGAGACTCGAGAAGTCGACACATCCGGAGGCCTCGTAGTAGTCCCAGAGAATTTCACTGATCAGATAATGACAAAGAAGGGCATGGCACTAAGCGTCGGTCATCCGATTGAAGATTTGAGGGTACAGGTTACTGATGGAAGTGCCTATATCAATCAAGGGTAAACAAGTCTAGCGGGCTGTCACTGAAAGCAAGACATAGTTGTGAGTCTAGAGAGATTAGATCGGTATATCTTGCTAGTCTGGAAAAGGTCAAAGGAGCATACCGGTCAGATGAGACTAGGTTATTACAAGGCACAAAGAGTTGGCAGTCCGATTAGAGAAGAAATGATAGTACAGGGGCCATAAGGAGAGGAGACGGTCCGGATAGAGAGAGGTTTACTAATAAGGTGTGGAGAAGTCCACGGGGATCGCGAGGTAATGGGGACGGAGCGTTCAGTCTTCCGAGCATAGCAGGCAGCGTCGCAGAAGTAGGAGAGAAGAAGACCGAGCTGCCGAGGTTGGACTTGGTCGGCGCATTGTGATTGAGTCCTATGGTTCATTTGGGAAGGTAAGTGGAGTCAGTAGGATTGGACTGGTCAGAGATAGAAGTGGTTATATCAACATAGGGCGAACAAGTTCAGCAGGATATCAAGGTGAGGGAGGAAGTGCTTTGGATCGACGGAGCCTAGACCGCTAACATCCCGGTAGCCTGGTAGCAGTCCCATAGAATTTGGCTGATCAGCTGAGGCTGAGTTACGCATGACAGAGACTCAATCGTCCGATTGAAGAATGATTGGATACGAACGGCGCTCAGTCATCTGAACGATGGCTAGTAATGTCACAGAAGTCTGAGAGGAGTTGGAAAGCAGGAGACCAAACAGACGAGACAGGATTAGTCGGCGAAACGACATTGAGTCCAACAGCTAATTTTAGGAGGGCAAATGGAGTGGGTCGAGAGGTGGAGGTGACTATATAAATAGAGGGTGAACAAGTGTAGCAGGCTGTCAACGTAAGTGCGATAAAGCTTGAGTCTACAGAGTCTAGACCGTTTAAATGTTGCTGGTCTGGAAAGGGTCAAAGAAGCAGACCGGTCAGATGGGACTAGTTTATTACAGGGCACTGAGAGTTGGCAGTCCGATTAGAGAAGGAATGAAAGTAGAGAACGTCATAAGGAGACGGTCCGAATAGGGAGAGGTTTAGTTATAAGGTGTGGAAAAGTCCATGGGGCTCGAGAGGTAATGGGGACAGAGCGTTCGCACTTCTCATTCAATGCCGGTAACGTCACAGCAGTCTGAATGAATTCGGAGAGCAGGGGACCGATCAGACGAGACTGGATTAGTCGGCACAATTAGAGTAAGTAGTACAGTTGAGGTGGGAAGGTAAATAAAGAGTCAGCGGAGACGGATGGGTTGGGAAGCAAGAGGCTACATGAATATAAGGTATGCAAGTCAGGCAGGCTCGCAATGTGAGAGAAGTTGTGTGATGGTGATACAGAGCCTAAAACTACATTTCGCTAGTTAGGAAGCAGTCAAAGATGATAATAAGGCAGAGCTCTGAGAGCTCGCTATGCGGATGAAGAAGAAATAAAAACAGGCCGCGATAAGGAGAGGACAGAGTTGAGAGTTTACGTTAACGGATATGAAATGCGACAGTTAACGAGGCTCTAGAGGTAATGGTGACAGAGCATTCAGTCTTCCGAGCGTAGCAGGCAGCGTCGCAGAAGTAGGAGAGAATAGAACCGATCTGCCAAGGTTGGACTTGGTCGGCGCATTGTGATTGAGTCCTATGGTTCATTTGGGAAGGTAAGTGGAGTCAGTAGGATTGGACTGGTCAGAGATAGAAGTGGTTATATCAACATAGGGCGAACAAGTTCAGCAGGATATCAAAGTGAGGGAGGAAGTGCTTTGGATCGACGGAGCCTGGACCGCTAACATCCCGGTAGCCTGGTAGCAGTCCCATAGAATTTGGCTGATCAGCTGAGGCTGAGCTACGGATGACAGAGACTCAATCGTCCAATAGAAGAATGATTGGATACGAACGGCGTTCAGTCATCTGAACGATGGCTAGTAATGTCACAGAAGTCTGAGAGGAGTTGGAAAGCAGGAGACCAAACAGACGAGACAGGATTAGTCGGCGAAACGACATTGAGTCCAACAGCTAATTTTAGGAGGGCAAATGGAGTGGGTCGAGAGGTGGAGGTGACTATATAAATAGAGGGTGAACAAGTGTAGCAGGCTGTCAACGTAAGTGCGATAAAGCTTGAGTCTACAAAGTCTAGACCGTTTAAATGTTGCTGGTCTGGAAAGGGTCAAAGAAGCAGGCCGGTCAGATGAGACTAGGTTATTACAATCTGCAATCACGTTCCCGAGCTGGATCTGCTCTCCACTGCCTTGTGGGTCAGGCTATTGAGGCAAAGGCTCCGAGCGGAGTCTCTCAAGCTAACCTCCAAACCACCCACTGCATTGTGGGTCATGCTATTGAGCCAAAGGCTCCGGGTGGAGTCCCTCAAGCAAACCTCCGAAGCACAACAACCACCTCGCTTGCGATTGCCCACCAATGCAATCGTATGCCTGCGCGCAAAGCACTCAGCATCGGGTGTTGGAACGTGCGCACACTACTGGACCGGAACTCGAGCGAGCGCCCGGAGCGACGCACTGCACTGGTCGCAATGGAGCTGGCGCGCTACCACATCGATATTGCGGCACTCAGTGAAACTCGGCTCGCTGAGCAAGGTAAGTTGAATGAAGCAGGTGCTGGCTACACATTCTACTGGGTGGGGAACGCCGCCTCAGCACCACGTGAACATGGGGTCGGCTTTGCAATATCCGACCGCCTGAATGGCCAGCTGGTGGGTGAACCAACGGATATCAGCGCGCGGCTGATGACGGTTCGCCTATGACTCGGAAGAGGTAAGTTTGCTACTTTCATAAGCACGTACGGTCCGACCATGTGTTATCCTGATGACACGCGTGATCAGTTCTACACTGAGCTATCCTCTGTGATACGGTCTGTGCCGAAGAGCGACCGACTATTTCTGCTGGGTGATTTCAACGCGCGCGTTGGGCGTGATGCATCAGCGTGGACAGATGTTATCGGTCCGCATGGCATTGGTTCAGCGAATGCGAACGGTGACAGGCTGCTCTCACTGTGTGCCACTCACGGCCTGACGATCACGAACACTCGGTTTGCACTGAGTGCGAGTGATATAGCAACTTGGACGCATCCACGGAGTGGTCATGCTCACCTGCTCGACTATGTCATCGTACGTCAACGTGAAATGCGTGAAGTGCGCATGACACGTGTACTGTGTGGAGCTGAGTGCGGCACTGATCACAAATTGGTTCGGACCAAACTGTACATATATTTTCGTAAATCGTTGTATTACACTCCCGCCGTGAATCGGCGTAAATTTAACATTCTCTCCCTCGGTACTGTGGCGAAACGTACTGAGCTGGTGAAGGCGATGGCTGCACGCCTGTGTGATGATGTGGACTCTATAGCCACAGTGGGCGACCTGTGGCACCACATTCGCGATCAGGTGACAGCTGCTGCCGAGAAGACCATCGGGCGCGCAAACTGTAAACGGCCTGATTGGTTTGATGACAACAATGCGACGATCGGAGCATTTGTGTCGGAGAAGAATGCAGCATTTGCTGCACATGTGGCAGACCCCAGTGACTTGGGGAAGAGTAGTCAGTTTCGCAAACTTCGACGGCGACTGACCCGAGAGCTCCGTCGCATTAACAATGCATGGTGGACGGAGAAGGCGAAGCAGATGGAATGCTACGCCGAACGCCGTCAACACAAGGAATTCTTTGACTCCTTGAAGGCCGAGACTAGAGCCGCTGAGGACTCTGATCCATGGTAGTTCAGACGCTACCTGCACCCAGACTGCAGACATAATGCAGGTCTGGCGGAAAAACTTTGACTGTCTCTTGAACAACCGTTCAGAGATCGACTGGCCTACATTGAATGGCCTGAAGCAGCACGATGTGAAGGCGGATCTGGCGGATACGCCGACACTGGATGAGACGCAGAGAGCACTTGCTCAGCTGCGAAACGGAAAGTATGCCGGAGGTGACAGGATCCCACCTGAAGTATTGAAACACGGTGGATTCGCGTTGTTGACTGCGCTGCACCACGGTGCAAGCGTGTGGATTGAGGAGGAGGTGCCTGCTGAGCTGAGGGATGCCCTTGTGTTACCACTGTACAAGGGCAAAGGCAGCAAGCAATGTTGCACGAATTATCGTGGCATCAACTTGCTGAGTTGTGTGGGCAAGGTGATTGCCCGAATCCTGCTCAATCGCCTCGTGAGTCACATTGTGGAACCAAACGTGGCGGAAGAGCAATGTGGATTCCATTGGGGTCGCAGCACTATAGGTATGGTGTTTGCGGCTCGTCAGTTGCAAGAGAAGCGCAGAGAACGACACCAGCCATTGTACTCGCTTTCTGTTGATTTCACCAAAGCATTTGATACGGTGAACCGCGAGGCACTGTGGCTGGTGTTGGGTAAGTTTGGTTGCCCGCGTAAGTTTGTAAGTTTAATTGAATGTCTGCACAGTGGTATGCAAGCGAGGGTGCAGCTGAGTGGAGAGACCTCTGATGGCTTTAAAGTTGTCTCTGGTGTGCAGCAAGGCTGTGTGTCAGCTCCTGCCCTGTTTAATATCTATCTTCATGTAATGTTGTCTAGTGCTTTTGATGCGGCTTGTGCTTACGGTGTTCGTGTGGAGCACCGTATTGATGGTGGGTTGCTGAACACCCGTCGTTTCGGTGCGAGAACTCTAGTCTGTGAGACAACTATCCGTATGTTGCTGTTTGCTGACGACTGTGCGTTGTTTTCACACGGCGCGGATGAGTTGCAGCACATGACTAGTGCTCTGGCTTCGACAGCGGCCAAATTCGGGCTCACCATCAACACAAGCAAAACGGTCTGTCTGTTTCAGCTTTCACCGGAGGTGCAATCTTCAATATTGCCGCAAATCAGCATTGGTGCTGCAGTATTGGAAACCACCTCCCGCTTTTGCTACCTTGGGAGTGTGATGTCGACTGATCAGCAGCTACACAGTGAGTTGCGTAATCGCGCGTCGAAGGCGGCAGCGGCATTCGGGAAGCTTGAGTACCGAGTGTGGAACAACCATTAGCTTAGCATTGGCACGAAGCTGATGGTGTACAAATCCATGGTACTGTCCGTTCTTCTATACGGCAGTGATACGTGTACGATGTACCGTCGGGATGTGTGATATCTCGAGCGGTTCCATCAGCAGTGTCTGCGACGGATATTGCGGATCGGTTTGGCGCCAGAGTCGCAGACGCGGAAGTGTTGCGCCGAAGTGGGATGTATGCAGTGGACTGCATACTTTTATTGAGACACCTGAGATGGCTCGGTCATGTGAGCCGTATGGATTCGACGCGGATACCGAAACAACTCTTAGACGGTCAGCTGAGTATTGGGAAGCGGCACGTGCGGAAACCAAAGTTACGTTACCAGGACATGATTAAAGTGAGCCTCACACGTTCTAATCTTGATTGCAGATCATGGGAATCGAAGGCGGTTGATCGGCGTGCATGGCGCGATCTAATCACGAAGGCAGTTGCTGAAGTGCGGGGGAAATCCCTCATGCATGCAGTGAAGAAGCGGCAGTTGCGGAAGCGGCAAGCACCGATGAATTGTACTCCATCGACATCGAGCGCATGGTGCTGTAGAACATGCGGTCGCGAGTGCCTTAGTCAGGCAGTCCTAGTGAGCCATGAGAGAGGTCACTCGGGACCACTGCCGAAGCGACGACGGGTTCCGCAGTGAACGTAGGCAGCACCGGCGCAGCGTTTGTAGGCACGCTGCATTCGATTTACTAACCGCGTGCTTGCACGCTAAGTCTCTTTATTTCAGGTGGTTGGTTTTCGGTTCTCTCCTAATGCCTTTCTTTCTCATATAATGGTTTAGTGGGCCATGCGCTGTGCCATTTGGGGCCACTACAGAAGCGACGACGGGTCTTGAAGAGAATTACGACGAGCCGGCGCAGCTTTTGTGGGCACGCTGAATTCGATTTACTAACCGCGTGCTTGCATGCTAAGTCTCTTTATTTCAGGTGGTGGGTTCACAGGTTTTTCCTTAATGCTTCTCTTGCTAAAATAAAAATCTCCCTGTACTCTATTCCATTAACTTGCACACATCGCTTCAGCCAATTGTATTCGATTTCCGTAACATTTTTGTGTTCGTGGCATTCCGTGAACTATACTTCCTGACCTCGTGCACTTAGCTAGGATCTGTTTGTAAACAACTGATTACGTATGCTATTTAATTTAGTTTTATATCACCGTTTCCTTATGCATTATTCGAGTTTTTCTCTTTTTCTTTCTCCCTCTCTCTCAAGGGGTTGGCTGTTGTTTGATATCCTTGGTGTGGCTGCGCTTGATGTGCATGTTGACAAGGTGCCTACCTGCCTATTACCCACTACCTCGTCCATACTGGCTCCAGGAGACAGTTGGTCGTTGCTGGAGGGGACGGGGTGCACGGTCCTTGTGGCCGTGCTAGGCTCGAAGAGTGGTTCCATGCAACCAGTGTGGAGCGGACTACGGTCCAGCCACCGCCTTGTGTGCGCTAGATTCCCCAAATACAGTGTGCTTGTGTTTGCCTGTGAAGGAGTGTGGGCCGGCTCCGTTGATGAAACGTGGCTCCCATCCGCATGCCTCCCGGTCTTATTCCTTCGGGTTTACACTGGATATGGGGTATGTGGTTGGAGCTGTGGGTGGTGCAGCGCCAGCCATCCATGGTCTCTCTGTAGGCGCAGGCGTCCTGTGGCTAGCCACAGTGACAGGCAAATCCGAAACCGGATGCCGCCAACCATATGTAGGTGGTTGTACAGGAATGCAGCTTGTGTTTTTGAATGCGCAGCAGAATTTTTGACTGTTTGTTATCCACAGGAATGTGAGAATATGCGATTGCTTTTCGTAGGTTGGTTAGCATTAGTACTCAGGTTAAATGAAAAGACATCAATTAAGGCCAGTTAGCAACTGACAACTAAGAAGGTGCATAGGGATACATCTGAAGCTGGTATTTTTACTATGTTTCTGACAACTTTGATGCTACCCTTAGGTGTATCAGCAGCAACAAGTGATTTCAGCCTCTTATACCAGGCTTATGTCTGGTAGGTTGCCTTTACTGGGCGTACCGCAAAAGTCACACGTCTAATATTCCTTCCACGGACCCAGTGGTCTAAAAGTTTGAAAAGTGATTAAAGGTAATGCTGAAGACAAGGAATGAAGTTGTAGATAAGATGTAAGGATTGAAGTATGCTTGCTCAGCTAGCTTCATTATTGCCGTGTGATATCCTAAATAAGGAATTCAAACAGCACGCGAACCTGCCAGTCAGTAGGCTATGTTGTACTGTTTGTTGAACCTTGTAAACATTGACAACTTGGCCACGGAAAAAGAGAAGCTGGTGGGTTGCAATTACCGGTTAGTCCATGTAGTCTTTGCACCAAAGTCTCAGTGAGGGAACCGAAGCAACTCAGGTACCAATCAGAAGTGGCTAACTACCTGTTGCATTCAACATTCTAATCTTAGCTCTGGTAAGAGGCGCACGACTGAACCGACTGAGACCTCCCGGGTGTTGGGATTGGGGTAATGAATAGGATGAGAATATAGGGGTCGTTGATAGAGACAATTCCCGGGGGTTGGGCTACCAATTAGCCCTTATAGGATGCACTTGTGGTGGTGGCTACTTTACCCATTGTGCAGTCGTGAGGCAAATTTGTTCGTAGGAGAACGCAAGCGGGTCAAGAAGAGATCATTGAAGGTCAAAGTCACCTTGTACGGATTTCTGTACTTAAAACCGAGAAATTGTGTGCGACGGAAACTGCTAACGTCTCTTAGGTCTTAAGACGGTAACGACAATGAATGTGGATGAGTTGTTCGCTCAAAGTGCTTTGATATCATGAACTACGTCGTGGGCGTCCTGAAGCTACATCAGGGCCAGTTACGAACAAGTGGTCGAGTGAATCGCAGATATTGAAGAGGTGTTGTAGGGTGGCAACACATAGGAACCCATGTATCTCCTTCCTGAATGCCTGCGCGGTTTGGATTTCACTTAGTCTGGAAGGCGACCTGTTCTATATGTTCACGTCTACAGCTAAGTAGAAACGAGATCGCAGTCTTTTCTTTGCCCTAAGCGCAATAATGTAATGGTCCTTGTTTCGGAGTTGAGCTTCAGATGCGCTCCTTACTTTAAGACAAGTGATATCACTGTGCGACGTTGTATGAATTAGCTTGTGTAAGTAACACAGGTTTAGGGTAATGCGCCTTTGCAATGTTGATGAGCTTTAAGGTGTTCGCACCGTTGTCTATAGCTCAGCGCTTGCTGTGATGGAAATGACGTCTTCGTAAAGCGCCGCTGAGGTTGTTGAAGCAGAACGCGGTTCGGCATCCGTAGGTTGCTGCAAATACAAGAGCCATATTCCAGATGTGGATGGACGTGGCTCTTATTAAGCTCCAGTCTTGCATCTGCGGTTTTCATGTACCGGCGTATGTGGAAAGCTAATCCACTTACGCTTGCCACTTGCTAATGAACTTCCTGCACAAAGTTGAGGCACAGAGAATAGGGCAAGCCGAGATCTGTTGTCGTGGCATGTTGTTGGATGGTGCTGCTGTTTATTGTTAGGGACCCAGCAGGTATAGAACTTTTGTAGGTCATGACATTAGATTTCGGAGCGGAAAACGTCCTTTGCCAGTGTTCGCGCCACGTTTCAAGTGCATTAAGATCCACACAGATACTATTAATTGCGGATATTTTATTACCAGCCCAAAACGTATACAACTTGTACGTCGTCAACGAAAATGCAGGAGCGACCGTGTTGCGAACTCCTGCAGAGGTGATGGACATAAAGAAAAATAGGGTAGGACCAAGAAAGCTACCCTGCACTACACCAATTGGAACGAAAGTCGGGTGGATAAAGTTTGCTCAATCTTAACAGACGGCGTGCGTTCTATTGTATAGGAACTCTGCCAGTCTAACAGATGACTGTTTACCCAGTAAGCGTTTACCTTATGCAGCAGGCGCACGTGTGGCGCCTTGTCAAACGCTTTTTGCACATCAAGGTAAAGCATGACAACTGAAAGACTAGAGTCAATGGCCTCGGTAACTAAGTTGAGGAAGGCCAGCTGGCAGGTTGCATAATTTCGCGCACTTAGAAGTCCGTGCAGTAATTCATTTATGTGCTCGCTTGCATAAAGGTAATGCATGGGGGCCCTGTTAATATGCTTCGCCATCACTCTCGAGGCAATAGATGCATGGTTACTAATTAGATATTTACCAAGTTCCTATAGGCTTCCACCCTTATGCCGTGGCATAATACTGGAATGTTGCCAAGCGGTCGGGTATTGTCTTTTCTGCATTGATAAAGTAAAGAGTTTCAACAGAAGAATAGGGATATCTTCGCCACCATGCTTAATAAGACTAGGCGGTATTCCGTCTGGACCAGAGTTCGAGGAGGACTTGCTGGTTGAAATCTCAGAACGGACACTATTTATATCAAACTGTACAGATGACAGGGCCTGGCTACCGGGCACTTGCAGAGTCTGAAAGTTTGAAGCCATTTCTAGACACTACGATTCTTTACAGCGAAACTGACGACTTTGCATAAAATTCCTTCGTCACTGCAATCGTCGTTGGGACAAATCTGTAGGATAGATGTCTATCGTCCATAGTTAGGCGCCGAAAGCGCAGTAGCCAGCTGCGATGCTTAGCATTGATTGCACTATTTAGTGCAGCTAATTTTTGTTTGGTTTGCTTCTGCTTACACCTGGTGGAAGGCTGAGTTTGCGTTCTCATTCGCTCTCACGATGTGGGCAAAATTGAAAGGTTTATTGGAAGACCGTCTAAGCTGAGGCATTCTAATGTGCATATTGGGTTGGGTTACACTGTTAGATGATTTTCGTATCAAAAGAGACACGGGGGCCAGCAAGTTGAACCAGGAAAGTATTTCCTCATCGAATAGCTCAGCCGACCGATCCAAAGAATCGGATGTAAATAATGCATCCCAATTTGTTGGTCTGACAAGTACAGCAAACTTGGTCTAGGTAGCGATGTGCATCGGACGGTATACTATTACTGCGCCTGCTTCTGTTGGGTAGGCAGTAGGTCACTCTGGGTAAACCGAGAAATGCACCAATCTTTGAGCACTACCAGGAAACTCCTGGCCAACAGCCACTGGCGTTGATTTGATGCCGAGAGTATATATTAAGTCAAGTATATGTTGCATGCTGGTTGGAGCAGATACATGTTGCGTCCAGCACCTAAATTGATATATGCTAGTAGGCCTTCATCTTTTGTGGTTCCGGCAGGTGGGAAACACTTTAACAGGCAAGTTGAACTCTCATGCGACCAGTTTGTATTCGCACGAAAGGTTTGGTGCCTGCGCAAAATTAACCAAAAGTGCGTTGTCACCCTTAGTTGGGGTATCCGGCGGCCTGTAAACACATCCAAACAGTACCGGCGATTCCAGGCTATCAACCGTTGTCCATACTGAATTCATCGCCCCTGCTACGTTCATGATGTCTAACATTTGTGCCGGTCAAGTATTGTTAACCCAAATGGCGCACCCGCCCCCTCGTGTATGCACATAAGACTGCACATCAGCTGATAGTCAGGAAGTGAGTAAACCTCCTCTGAAGCATAAGGTGTAAACCATGTTTTGGTTCCATAGAGTGCATCTGTGTCGGCGAGGAAAGACTGACGACGCAGGATATGCATTTTATTGTTTAGGGACCTAGTATTTATAAGTATGAGTGTGAAAGCATACTTGGGGTCTACCAGCTTTACGGAAGACGAAATGAAACCGATGTTAGCTAATGCGCTATCTGCAGTAGTTGTAGGAATTGCGTGAGAAGACCTTGCAGTATATAGTTGGGCGACGAGGTGTTTGGTGCCGTGATGAAACTGTCTCGACTCAGCCCCACCTGAGCTAAAAAGGCGTAGGTTGCTGTGTAGGAAGTATTGGACTATTTAGCTTATGTAGCTTGACCGGCGGTATAAGCCTGAACGAGGTAGCAGGCCAACAGCAACCCTCATGCGCGTGAAGTTCAGCCGTGCTGTATAGATTGCCAAATGTAGTGCATGAGGTAGGTGAGTTGGTTGCTATGTTGGTACGCGGTGCCGTCTCAATAGCACCTGGGACATGAAGCAGTGGAGTTCGTCTTAGGGGGCCGAAATACAGTTGCCTTAACTTGGTATCAGTGCGAAGTTTTTCCCAATTCAATAGTGTAGCGCGCAAATTATAGTATCGTCAGTTCTCAGTTGGTTTTGAGCAGGGAATTTGCTGATCCTTTTAATCAACCACTCAACTTGTACCGAATTTTCCGCATCACCGTTGACGTTAACGAGTATGCCGTTAAACTTGCCCTTCGATATACTATCTGGAACCTTCAATGCAAGTGCGCTGAACTCTACATTGTTCTAACCAGGTTGCGGCGACTGCTTGTCTACGGATCTTGACATACTTAAGGCACATGTTGGCGATATAACCATCGCAGGTGATCGTTTAGGTGTGTTCCGTCCGCAAACCTGTTTAGCACTAGGAGCCTTCGTAATTTCAGGCACGGTGCTATCTAATTGGCTAGAAGTCACACGTTGTTTCTTTTTGGATGCTCTGGGCTATTGTTGACTAAAAACTGTTTTAATGTTAAGATTTGCCACAGCTCAACCTAAGCTTCTTTTCTGCGAACCGAAGTAAGTTGGCTCAGCATTTTTGCATTGCGAATTTGTTCACGGTTAACTATGCGAGTACGTACCAATGCCTCAGTCTTTATATTCAGTCTGAGGGAGCCATAAATTTGGTTACACGTTTGGTCGGTCGTTGGACTAGCAGTGCATTCTATGCAATGCCATTAACCGCAATGATTGCACGCCTAAATGCGTCCACAGCGATGTCATCGGGAAAATTGAACACTGGTGCACTACAAAATCCATTCCCACAAGCAGCAGTATACGGTGCTAGGGCCTTCACTTTTCTTATTTTCAAAGTTGGTGTCGTTGAGCTCAGCGGTTCAGGTGAACTCGGTGGTGTGGTCCATGTTCGAGGTATTTTGGCTCGAGGCGCCAGCAGCTCTGTTCTCTGAGGGTAGGTTACGCCCAGCCCGCTTCGATTGGCGCAAATTTTCCTAACATGTCCGAGCTAACGGTGCTATTTAAAGGTTGCGTTAGAGGTTCCTCAACGATTGTCCCTTCCAGTATAGGGGGATCGAGTTGTAACAGCAGTTGGAAGCTTAGTATTAACCGAGGCTTTGCATATATTGTTTTCCGGCTGACGGACTTGCTCCATGTAATATGTCGCTTTATGGATAGTACTGGTCGTAGGGTTTGCAGGTTCATCCAAACAATCAAGCGACCTAGTATACATATCGGACGAAAGGTCAAGATCCACATGAGTTGAACCACTTTGGTTCACAGGTCCCGGACAGTTATCACAATTCGCCCGTCCACATATGGTCTGTGCAGAACTCTCTCTTAGATTATCGTAACTCCGTTGCAAAGCCGTGCTTGCTAGTATTCACTGTAAGTCAACGAACGTCGAGTGGCTCCTAAATTCGCTTTGGTAGGAGAGGAAATTGATAGCCGATCTCTCATTATCAACGTAACTAAAAGGGGTCATTAAGTTTTCGTATCCATATAACTCAGCCTTGTAAAGCTCAGAAGGTTGGGTTCCAAGCCAAACTTCTATCAGTACGTTGCGAATGGTCTGCAGTTTCAGGCGTTCTGGAACAGTATTCACCACTACCTCGTTAAGACATTTTTGCCGATTCATCTACACGGTGTTACTCGTGTTAAGGAACCTCGAAGCCAACTCCGTTTGCTTAAACACCATACAGTTCTTTGGGTGATACATAGTCGCTATGACTGCCAGTCTATCAGTAAAACAGTCTATAGTGTTGCACGTCATTTTTATATAAAAAAATAAATAAATAAATAGTTTATTCTCGTCACTGCGAGGCACACCATCAAGGGCGTGATCATGGTATTACAGACATATATGATGAACAATTGCACAAATTAGTACATTTTGACCAATAGCATGGGAATTTATGTGTGTGTTGAGATGTAAAACTATGTTTAACTGTGTATTTGGAAGGGGACATGTTGTGTGAGTAGGTAAATGTGACTGTGTGTGCTTTTGTTTGTTGTGTTCGCCATCAAAGGGGGAATCAATGGAACGCTTTGAATCAAATGACGTCCGTGATGTGTGAATGATCCTCCGGAAAAGGGAAGAGGCAGTGACTTTATTTAGTGGCGAGTCACATCCGCCACGTCACAGTGTTGTTAAACGGATACTTGTGGCTTTTTATAGGGAGAACGCTTGCCAGGCGAAATCCCACCACATCCTGAAACACTGCCGCCGAACCATTTGCTGGAACGGGATTTACCCGAACCACCCAGCTGGCACCACGAGGAGGTTGTTCGGCTAGCCAGCCACGTCATTTTTAAACTCTGCTATTAGGGCACTAAGCGAAAATATATCCGGTAGGCTAACGGTGCACAGTATAGTTGTGTCAGATGGGTACTTGCTGGCAGTTTTCGAGTTGGTCTTGGTACGCCTAACTGGTCTCACACCCTTGAAGGTGACGTTGAGACGATGTTCACAGGCCATGTCCAAAGGAAGAGATGATAGAAAAGAAAAGATGACGGCAACAAAGTTGTAAGTATAAGGAAAAAATATAAGCGAAAATCGTGGAAATAATACTTGAACAACAGACACACTTAAAAGCATGAACAAATTGACAGCCATGCAAGAAGGACTTCGTTACCGGATAATACTTAAAAAGAGCGTTTTACGCATTGTTTGATAACTGCAAAACTCAGCTGCGTCGGACTTTTTGTTCTAGTTATACAGCCCTGATTCCGTCAGCCGGAGAAGGAGAAAGAAAATGACGGACGAAAGTCCCTTGGTTTACCCCAAGTTATCAACGGTGTATACAAGTGTGCTGCGTGTTGATCTACCTGGCAGAGGAACATCGCTAGTGAACGTCCTAAACAATGATAAAAGTGTGCAAGTTGTTAATGCACAACGCTGATGGCACGACTGCTTTGCTATGGCGAAGCTGAGCCCCATTAAGCAGTGTGTTCTAGCGGTTGATTATGGTATCCTTCTGTGTGCAATGGACCAACGTAACAATGGTAACTAATAAGGATGCGGAAACAGCAAGGAATACGGATAGGTTGGACCAGATTCACTTAATAGGCCAACTGCATGAAAACAACCGCACTACGATGGTGTAACCTGTTGTAGCTTGCATCCAATGAGTTTCGATGCCACGCTGCGTGTGAGCACATGCACAGACTCAAATTCAGCTGTTATTTTCCTCATTCCGGAAGCATTTGCTATTACAAAATAACTAAACAAATGAGGGTTCTGCTCGACAAAGCAAGGCACGCCTATTACGGCATGGTCGGAAGTACACAGTAAATGACCGAAATTTTACAGCGGCCAATTACGAGTAGCAAGCTCTTACTATTTTGACAATATGCGGGATCGTAATACTACATGCTTGTACATTTGTGTGAGGTCATCGTGTAACATCTGTTCCTATATAAGAGTTTCATTGGGAAAGGAGCACACACGTCGTTATCAGACGCACAAAATAGTCAGTATTTAGATAATATTCCGCATGTAAAAGCAGGCGTCACTGAGAGGATAAGGAACGTCAAGTTCTCGCACCTGAGGCCCCTTATAACCTTACTGTAAAAGAGTGTACTTCAGTGTAACGGTTTACCACACGCATAAGTATACTGGTTTGATGTCCATCATCTTGATCATTCATAGATCAGGTCTATGAAAGCACACGCAGTCAACCAGTTCGGCACTAATCGCATACAAGTCAAAATAACCACGCAAATTTGTGTACACTTAGAGCTTTACAGTCTATGACGAAACTATTACGCTCACCGGCATATTGCGCAATACCCTGAAATGGCGCCCATTTTTTCACAGGGTACCGATGTTATCAGGTTGTTCAGCTTAATGCACCTGAGCGACGTAGATATGGTCTGTCTTTGGTTTGCGAGTTCATATGGCGTGAATAATCCGTTCTTTACTTGAGGACAATGGCCAGACAATAATCTGGCCTTAGTACGCTGATCTGCCGGTGTCTTATACTACGTCAAGGGACGAGAGTCAACATGTGCACTAACCACATATTCTACAGCACACCGAGAAAATGCAATGCATATGGCAAACGGCTCGGTGGAAGAACAAGTTGCTTTTGATTTCTTGTAAACCAACTGAGCACAGCTGATTGTGAGTGCGTGCTTTCACTACTACCTTCGTCACACGTTCACGTATTTCACATGCAAGAGCAGCAAAACTGTCCTACACACGTACCTGAAAGCTGAATATGAGGCTCCCTAATTCCTCACACACATAACATCAGCAGAACTAATTGCATGCAGTGCACAACCACTTAAGCCATCGTACCACAGCGGTTGATTTTAAGTGGTTAGCGGATTAACTGTAAGTTGTTACAAACCCTCAGGGTTCACCTCTGTCTTTTGGCTTTCATATTCCGCAATGAGAATGTGTTGCTGGTGTCACCTGAAGGGGATCGTAAAGTGAGCACAGAGCTCGAGTTTTGCAGGTGGGTCTCCGATAAGCAGCAAATATCGATCGAGAGGGTCTCTGATGTTCGGGTAAGTGCTGCCTGTTGACCGATCTGTAGCAATGTGCGTACTTTGAGGCACGCCAATCTGAAGGATGATCAATGGCTCCAAATGGAAGCCGATGAACTGGGCTTGGCCGCTTGCTTGGACATGGGCTTGTCGACAGGGCAGGAATGATGCTCCGTGTTCACATGTGAGTTGTAACTAGAAGGTAAAAACCTAACAAATCAAGGTGAGGGAGGGCCAAGAATCAGGGCGGGTTGAGAACAGAGGGGATAAAGTGAAGCTGGATTGGGACGGTAAGGGAGAAATAGCGTAAGAGAGGGAATTAGAAGATGGGTAGGCTTGATCAATACCATCCAAAACCTATCCACCCTGCTCGATGTAGCAGATAGGGCACCGTTAATTATCCTCTGCGGTGGCCAGCGCATCAAGAAATTGTTTGGAGAGAAATTTATTGTAATGCGTGGGCATGATACTGTCAGGTTGCCCGGGTCAGACAGGAGAACGATTAGGATGCTGAGCCAAAGCTTTTGGTTCAAAAACTTGACCCCAAGGCAGCGGGGCTGACGTTCGGGTACAAGGAGTACGGTTTAAGGAATAAGGAGCCACCTATTCCAACCCCCGACCTGGAGGACCAGAAGGCTGAGTTTGTCTGGCCTCTAACCATTGACCAATCTGGTATGAGTGGCTCTAAAGGTGCAAAAAAACACCACCCAGCATAGCTCAATGGATCGCTGAGGCACACAAACCATCGCACCACGGTAAGGTCCAGCCTCATTGCGAGTATATATATATATATATATATATATATATATATATATATATATATATATATATATAATCAAAGTGCTTTGGCTAATCTTCGCCACCTATGGCGGCGACGCGACATCCCTCTCGCCCTGAAGGGTAGAGTGTACAATGCAGCGATACGTTCGACCTTACTGTACGGTTGCGAAACCTGGCCCCTAAGGTCGGCGGACTTGAAGAGGCTAGCTACATTCGACCATCGGCGCCTTCGCAGTTTGGCTCACATATGGTGGGAACACCGCGTGGGTAACGAGCGTGTTCGACACATTGTTTACGGCCCAGGAAAAGTAGCTGAACCGCTCAGCACCGTTATTTCCCGCACCGGGCTCCGATGGCTCGGCCACGTGTTACGCATGCCAGCCCACCGACTCCAGTGACGTGCGTTGTTCGCTCACCAGGGAAGTGGGTGGAAGAAGAGGAGAGGTGGCCAAGCGATGACTTGGTCCAGAGGAATGAAGTCCATCACTTCGGAGCTAGTCTCGGTTGGAGCTTCACGGCTCCCTGGTTGGGGTCCAAAAGACGGTGAACACGTTTGGCTGGATACACTTGCTTACATGGCAAGGAGCCGACCTCAGTGGCGTTCGTGCTGTGAGTTTCTTTGTCCCTCCCCATCCCTTTTAGTCTCCCCTCCATCTACGTTCTCATTTTCTAGGGTAAAAGATTATTTTAAAAATATTTCTTTTTCCCTATTAGCTGGCTGGAGGCTTACCGGAACGATGCCTATCCGTTGTTGGTAGCTCAGCTGGCATGCAACTGTTGTATCTATTTTTCCGTTGTGTATTGTATTATATGTATGTGTGCATGTATTTCCTTCATGTATTGCGGCACAATAGCGGAGGTGTTTCCCCACCTCTAGCGGATGTGTATAATGAATGAATGAATATATATATATATATATACTGGGCTGTGGCGACCATATATTTACTTTGCAGCAGGCGCTAGAGCACACCACACGTACCACAGACGGACAATAACTGTGTGAATCGACATCAAGAATGCGTTCGATCCAGTCGATCGGTGCATTCTGTTCGAGTTACTTGTGCAGAAAGGTGTTCCCATAAAGAAATGTACATCTTACGTACTCCGTACTCGAACACCACAATTCGCGTCAGGATCTACGGTGAGTTCTCGGATATCTTTCCGGCAACAAGCGGCGTTCGTCAGAGTTGCCCAATTTCTCCGTTTTTGTTCAATTTCGTCGTTCACTCCATCATGGAATGTTCTTTCATGGAGCCTCAAATTGCAGGCCTTGTGGTGCTGCTTGATGAACCGCTAGTTGGTCTTGATTATGCGGACGATATTGTCCTGCTTAGCTGGACCGTAACCTAAAGGTAACGAGCTTGTCTTGTAACCTGACGGCGCGGGTTCGAGCCTGCGTAAGAGCCAGGTGACCATCGTAGTATCCTTAGCCCAAATGCAACCAGAAACGGTTTGCGTGGCCACGAAACGTCGGTACTGCATACCGGCGTACTGGTGGTGCCTTGTCCCGCATTTTAACGATGTCTGGGTGGCGCAATTAACCCTGAATAGCTTCTCTAGAGTGGTACGATCGTTTTGCATGCGCTTCGCATTTTCAAAGTGAAAAGTTCTCTTGCAGGACTACCAGCCATTTAATGACCCCTTGATCCTTGCTAACGAGAAACTCGAGATGGTTGATCCTTTCATCTACCTTGGCAGCTGCATCAGCGACGATGGGCGCATAGAAACTGAAGTCAGTTCACGCATTGCAAAAGCCAGAACTGTCATCTTGAACCTGCGGCATCTTTGAAGACAGAAGGGAGTTTCTCTTCGTCTGAAAGGCTGTGTTTACAAGGTCACAGTGACGGCCGCTCTGCTCTATGGGTGTGAGACTTGGCCCCTTCGGTCTGATCATCTGAGGCGTCTTCAAGTTTTTGATCACCGTTGTCTGCATTGCATTGTTGGTGTCGGGAGACACCAGTTTGTCGGCAACGATGATGTGCGTAGACGAGTATTAAGCAGTGATAACCAAACTAGTTCCTTAGAACAACAGATAGCACTGAATACGTTGCGTTGGTTTGGGCACGTGCTACGTATGCCTGATCACCGCTTACCTAAGTGGATCTTGTTTAGTCTGTCAGATGTAGGGTGCCGCGAGGTTCTAGGTGAACAAGTTGACTTGCCAACGGGAAATGAAGTCACTGACGACCAAGCTTGGTGCCGTCGGCCCGTCTCGCCTTCGAGGCTAGAGTCCGCGTGATCCGTCTTGTGCTTGGCTCGTGACTTTACAGGACATGGCTCGCAACCGACACCAGTGGCGTGTCTACTGCCATCTTCTAGTCGGACTGCATGTTTAGAGTGTGTTTGTGCTGAGTTATCTGTTGAGTAATGGCTGATTATGACGCGGCGCAGTGAGAGCCACAAGGAACCTATCTCACTGTTGTTGACAAGGTGTAGACGTCTTGACCCGGAATCTTTGCTTAGAGCATTAAGGTTATCCGGTAAGTCCCCCCGTTCTTTCCGTTTTATTATTTTTCATTCCATCGGTAACCATAGTTGCATGGCAGCGAAGTATCAGTTCAATGGTCGGATGTACTGCTGTTATTGATTGTTTGAGTGCCCTAGCCTCCTCCATTTTTTGAAACCTACTGGTTCAACAGACTTCCTTGTCAGCATCAGGCTCCATTTTAGTTTTGGCCTCATATTCCCTTAGATTACATTGGGCTCAGAGACAACAGAGAATTTACCCCTGTGTTGGAACAGGTTCATGGATTCTCGGATATCCAGTGCCGCAAGCAGACCCCCGCGTCGTACATAGTGTCCGAGATTCTGTTTTATTGGAGCTTCGGGTCCTTTATGGAGAGAGGCTGAAGGTTCGATACGCATGGCATCCTGGTAAGCTCGCCTGACCGATGGCTAGTATAAATTATCGGTTGCCAATCGATGGACACGCTTGGAAAGCTTCGCGGTTAAGTTCATGGAAAGCGACAGAGTGCCAGAGCGTGATCAGAGTCGATATGGTCATTTCAGAACGAGCGACGGCCCAGCATGTATCCACGCCACTTGTAGCTTATGGCAATTAATCTATTTGGGTCAATCGCTGGCCAGCTATGGGTAGACTCCCATTGATCCTTAAGACAGTGCTGCTATGAACCAGACTGCTCCGCAGATGGTTGCAACAGGCGCTCACCGGTGTCCATACGGTCCGAGTTAACTCATACTTACCGCCTAGCTGTGTTTCTGAATAGCCCAGACCTGCTTGCGCATTCATATTCCCTGCAAATGCTATGCTATCTGAACTAGATAAGCTGTGAAACTGTGTTGATTTTTCACAGATAGATACTCATGGGTAGACGTGATAATAATAAGTTGTATATTTCCCGTCTGTACAAGCTGCAGTCCAACTAGGTGATCTGATCAACAGGTACAATAGGACCACAAAGGATAAGTAATTGTTCAGGTGTTCCAAAGCAGATATCAAGTAGGTTTTCGGAGTGTTGGACTAGTTAAAAACTTTATAAAGATGGAGAAGTTGAGAGTAGGATGAAAGCGGTTGTTGCAGAAAGCTCAAGTGAGGTAATACGCCTTCTCGTGGAACCGTCTCCTGGAGGCCTACCTCCATGTGGATTAGTCCCTCGAAAGGTTTCATCCGTATTTTCACACCCCATCTAGGCATGTGCCGGTATGGTGTAAGGGCATTTAGGCTATCACAATGTGATCTCATCTTCAGGAATGTTGTTATGTATAGAGAAAAATAACTTCTCGGTTCTCTCCTTTTTTAATTCTGTTAAGCCATTCAGCTCACTTCGACATCCGACTCTTTCGAACCTGGCACATCTGTTGCTCGCCAATAGGTCTGTGTCAAGTTACCTTGCGTGGGCATTTTTACTCACCAGTAGGCCTGTCATAATTCGTCCTATACGGGTTATTCCGATTTGATGAGAAGTAACCACAGTGGCTTAAAAATTTGTTCGGTCACGAACCGCCACAGTAGACCACTCTTACATGAGATTGCTCCACTCGATATGACTAACGATCATAGTTGATTGCCTTTCCAAGCTGAATAAGACTTGTTGAAACTCTTGCTTTTTACTGGTTGGTTCGGCGAAGCTGTACTCCACCGAACGCGTCCCCGGGTTGCGGATCGGGGAACGCCTTCCTTGCGAAGGCAACTGAATTAGTCCCGGCTGTTCGCAAGCGAGATGAATAAGCAGTCGCGAACAATCAGCGGCATCGTTCTAAAACGTGGAAGGTTCTGGTCTAGTCATCTGGTTTTTCATTAAATACCCCAAGAGCTCGTAAGACGCTGCGTCGAAACCAGTGTGACCGGCTGTAGGGTCATTGACCTCTCACTTCTGCGACCAGAAGTGAGTACTGAACGGAGGGCGGATGAACTACCTCGATGGCCACCGGCTTCTGCGAACGCATATCAGCCAACTGGCCGTTAACGGCCTTCGTGCTCTTCTGCGAGTTCGGTGGTCCAGGAAATTTCTCCTGGCCGTGTTGCTTCATTCGGGCTTCTTAAACGTCTCGAGTAGTTTGTTTCTACTCGAAAGCCGTGTTATCATTATCATGGTAGCCGGCACCCAACGGTATGCGATACACGTCAATCGTACCGCTGTCTTGCGGGTCAGATCTTTAAAACCAAAGGCTCCGGGTGGGGTCCCCTAAGTCAACCCTCTTCCTCGGCAACCGGGAAGCTACATGCCCAAACAACATACGGACCAATGCTTCAACGACTTTCTGCTCTCTTTGCCAATGCTACCCGAGGCGCTGGCGGCCGAACACGCCATATCGCGCACTACCGCACCACCGTTTAGTTTCTTTCTTCCATGTTTGTTCAACTCCCCCATCCTTGGTAATCCCCTCCGTTTCCGAGTCCACAACACCGTGCTGCCTTAGGCAAGTGTTCTCGCCATACGGATCAGGAAATTAGGTCAGAGGTGCTCCGCCAAGTAATACTGGCAAGCCTTTTTTAGCGCTCTGTTCCTAATTCAAACTGGCAACCTTTAACATCCGGACACTGATGCAGATCGGATCACAAGCAGTCCTTGCTCGCACGCTTGAGATTACTGCCAGTGATGTCTGATGCCTCGCTTAAACCCGATTACAGGACCCTAGCACGACGCTGCGACTAGTTACACTGTCCCCGAGTTCCGATGGCATTTTTACATTGCGCTTATCTGGATACGCAACTGCCGAAGCCGCTGGTCTTGCTGGCGTGGGGATTGTGTTGAGCACACATGCTGAGACCGCGTTACTAGACTGGATCCGTCAACAGTCGGCTCTGTGCAATCCGGCTTGAGACCTTAGTGAGACTTTTCAGTCACTGAACTAAAGGCGTTGCTTGTTCGTTGTAACGGCGTACGCTCCCACAGGCTAGAGCCCGAAGTCAGTTCAAGACGAGTTCTACTGTCAACTGTCCGACCTCCGAAAAAAATACCTTGCGGACATCAAGGTGCTTGCAGACAACTTAAACGCGCATGTCGGTAGACTTGAAGTTGAAGAGCGTGAACTCGATGGTCAGCATAGCCATAGCACTTGCACAGCAGACAACGGTAGTCGCATATTACAGCTCTGCGCGGGTCACGGCCTCTTCCTGTCTGGTACTAGCTTTCATCGATTCTGGCGCCAATGTGTGACCTGAGGATCATCTCCTGGCCAGCCATAGACGCCGATTGGCTACATTGCCATCAATTAACGCTGGCGGGGCTGCATACAGAATTACAAATCAACCTGGAGTAGAGAGTTTCGGAGCTGCTCTCTTCCAATAATGATCAATTTGGAATACACCTCAATTCGGATCACGCGCTCGTGTATGCCAAGGTCGCTTTACATTTTGGTGACTCCCAACGGCGTCGCCAGAAATGGCTTGACCTGGTGAGGCTTTATGCCCCAAGCGTTCTCAGCGCGTTTCAGAATGCGTTGGCCTCAAATTTCAAAAGTACCCCATGCTCTGACGTTGAAACGCACTGGACACACATCCGCAACGCCATGCACAATTCTGCGACCTTGGTTTATGGTTTCGCCAGTAGTCCTGTGAACCAATGGATTTCTGCACGATCCCTCCTACTTCTCGAAACTCATCGGGCAATTCCAGGTGGTGTTGAGTATAATTCGAGACGCAGAATCACTAACGCTGAGCTCAAACAGCTCCTCTGTGAGAATCGCGAAGTCTGGTGAACGCAATGGCTCATTGACATGGAACACGCGACCAGCTCGGGGAATTTCCGAAAGTTTTTCCACCTAATCCGATCCACTGGCGAAGATTTGTGTGAAACCAATGGCGGGCGAGTCCACTGTCAAAAGCATCGACATGGGCGTTGGGCCGAGCGTTTTGGGCAGCAATTTAACTGGCCAGCGCCACCGATATGTTCACATTCAGGAATCCAGAATGCTGCCTAGTTTGTAGACGCTTCACCACCATCTGAGGCTGAGGTTGCTCATGAGCTTCGCCTCCTAAAGCACAACGAAGCTCCTGGGCTAAATGAACTCACTCCGGCTCCTTTCAAAGATGGAGGCCCGTCACTTGTTCGGGAGTTAAATTTCCTGCAAGAGGTTTGGACCACCGAAGCAATCCCGTCCGCTCGGAGTCTAACGGACATTGTGCCCGATCAGACTGTGCTAACCACAGGGATTAGTCTCATCTTCATTGCATCTAAAATGCTCGCCGCCCTGCTTTTAAGGAGGCTCAGCCTGGTATGCGAAGAGCAAGGTGGGGTTCCGCTCTGGCCGGACTTGTATCGATCCCATCTTTACTCTCCGCCAAATACTCGAGTGTCGCCAAACGTCCGGCTGGCCAACGATCGTGTTCTCAGACATACGAGCTGCATTTGATTCAGTTGACCGAGCTGTTCTCTGAAGCTGTCTTTTGAAAAGGGGAGTATTTGAGAAGTATGTCGAAATTCTTCGAGCCATCTACTCTGGAATCTCGGGACGAGTACGGTTGTACGATGAACTTTTGCACTCCTTTAGTAACACCAGTGGCGTGAGAGAGGACTGCCCAGCATCACCCTTCCTATTCTATTTCGCTATGGATGACATTCTGGAAAATGCTCTGGAGAACTGCGGACTCAGCGACATTGTGCTGCTTCTGGGAGACAGACTTCGTGATTTGGAGTGGGCAGACAACATCGCCGTAATGTGCGATTACTAACAGGCTGCCTAACCTGTGCTGTGCAAGTTGAAGTTGTCTGTTTCCCAGTTTGGAATGACCTTCGCCCCTTCGAAGTGTAAGGTCTTCATACAGCACTGACTAGAAGCTACTGTTACCCTTTCCTTTTCAAACTATTCTCTGGAAGTGCTAGACAAGTTCGTTTACCTCGGAAGCTGCGTCAGTGCTAACGATTTAACGGATGAGATCTGTTTGCGCATCTCTAAAGCCCGGGTTACGTTTACTGATCTCCGCCATCTCTGGCATCGACGCGACCTGAGTCTCTCCTTGAAGGGCCGAATCTACAATGCCACGGTGAGAACGTTTCTACTCTGTGGTTGTGAGACTTGGTCTGTTCGTGCAAAGGACGTTCAGAGACTGTCTGTCTGATCATCGCCGCCTTCGCATCATTGCTGGTGTACGGTTGTAACATCACATTATTAATGAGGATGTTCGTCGAAGAATTTTAAGATCAGACGGAATTTCCCGGCCACTTAGCTGCATAATTTCCATGCATCAGCTTCGGTGGCTTGGGCACGTGCTTCACATGTCTACTGAGCGTTTGCACTCTGCGCACACAAAAGTCGGTCGGAAGCGACGAGAAGGCGGCCAGTGAATGACTTGGGTCAAAAGTATGCAAACGCAGACGTCACATTTGGCCTCGGTCGAGCGCTCTCGACTCCCTGGTTGGGGTCGCAAAGACCACGAGCGCACATGGCTGGAAACCCTGTTGGACGTGTCAAAAAACTGTGAGCAATGGCGAACATATTATGAGACCCTGCCCCCATAACTGCAGTTTTACACGTTTTTTAATTCCCCTATTCTTTCGTTATTGATACATTATCTTTGTCCCGACGTTTTGTCACTCCGCCAATCATATATATATATATATATATATATATATATATATATATATATCTGCCGTTTACCGTACATTTGTTTGTATGTACAGCTAAAGCAGTAAGCTGAATCACCATACTGCGAGTTCTCCATGATTAACGGCTTTTCCATTTCTCCCACAGTTATTTATCTCCACTCCAATGATAACAGACACTCAGTTGACAATCTTTGCAAATGTCGGAGGAGCTATTCTGTTCATGTTAGTGGTCCTGTACCATTATCTGACTGTGAACCAGAAGCCTTCCAAGTTAGTTCGACGGAAAATCAAAGGGTTAGAAGCATACGATCAAGTCAAGGCAGACTGATTCGTCTCTGACCATCATCTTTGCATCATGTGACTTTCCCTGTTTCCTTTAATTTGCTTATCGAAAAAAACATTTCCACGTGATGCTTTTTGTTTCCTGTAGTTCACAAGGGATTGGAAATTATTTCTTATGCTAGTTTATGGAGCGGCTTATCATTGATTCGTCAATGGTTCGTGCATCAGAGTACGTTGCGTTTGACTGCCTTTATTTGTCACTGTTAATTCTTGCTAGACTTGTTAAAAGTGTGAGGGGTAGATCCAATGAAAACACTAAAATCATAGAACGAGTTAATTTCATGGGAAAAACCAGGGCTTAAACATAAGAGCTGCTGGTCGCGGCTGTCACGTCTGATAGTTCATCTCACCACCAGTTTGTTTCATCCCGGAGGCTCTGATCGGCGCAAAGTAGGCTGTCGTTCGGTAGCAGCCTCACATGCTCTTTCTCTGTCGTAGGTTGATTACTTTGAGAGTTCATCAGCATAGGTTTATTACTTTACATACAATACTCGTCACTGATGTGTGGAAGACGCGTGAAGGATATGAGCTAACCCAAAGTTAGCCGGTGGAGTTTCATAGTCGTTTCAGGGTGACACCAACGCGTCTCTTATTAAGTACTGATTATATTACCGATCTGTCAGTCGAAATCAAAAAGAGACCATCACCTGTAGTGATCAATGATCACACATGACCAACAACTTAAGGACTGTTTATCCGATCGGTGACTGGCTAGTCCAGACGGTTAACTTGCAATCCAATAGGTAATGTGGGCAACCTGGCATTCTCCTAGCTTGCATGGCAGCGATGCGAAGCCTCAGCATGCTGGCGAAATCTTCCCTC